>ML779762.1:1605364-1617119 GCA_009831015.1 Picea engelmannii | reverse complement strand
TGCAGACATGTTAACAAAGGGAGTAACCAGGGAGAAACTAAGTTCCTGCTCAGTTTCAATTGGTCTTCAAGAATGAAGATGAAAATGAGAAATTTTTCAGGTGCAGGAAGGTTCAAAGTCTAGCATATACAGCAGCGGTGGAGTTGTTGAGATCAGTCTCCAATTGGGAGATTGTTGGTTATGGAGCCTAATTACCTTCTTGATTCAGAGGTCCTTGCTTTCAGCCATGTTTATACCCCATGAAGTATTTACACCCCATAAGTATGTACACTCTTCCACGCGGGGGAGTGCAGAGGGGGGGTACCCCCTCTGCAGGGTCCGGGGGGGCTATCCCCCTGGTTGGGGGGTCTAGGAGCAATCAGGTCCCCAGCAGGGGTTCGAGGGTGAAGCCCTCGAAGCAAAAATTGCCTTGTAAAAGTATATCGTAATTTTATTATAAATCTGGACCATTCATTATAAGGTTGCAGATCTAACGGTAGAGATTATGTTAGGGTTTTTTTCCCTAGAAGGCAACCCTCTTTTATGAAGGAAATGTATCGCGGCTATGGTTGATGGTGAATATTGTATTCTGAGAGAGGAGACTATGAGAGAAAGAAGAGGAAGTTATAGCGGGTTTTGTTGTAGGTCGTATCCCTTCATTTGTTGGATAATAATAAAGGAAGGACCTAGCAATTTCTCTGGTGGACGTAGCCCACACTGGCTGAACCACGTAAATCTATGTCTCTCTTGTATTGTGTGTCTTCTGTGTTTTGTTTCTGCATTTGTTTTATTTTATTGCTCGGCGGTCCTTTTTTTCTAACAAAAATGATAAATAACATTAATGGAAATAATATATTGTTGACATGTGTAAAAGAAAAATGAATTTGATATCAATTATACTATGACAATTAAAAAGTAATAAACTGATAAAGTTGTTTTGAAGGACAAATATGAACATTTGAAGGCTAATAAAGGTTATGTTTGGTGTAAACATTTGAATAAATATATGACATTGCAACATATGGACAATTATTATTGAATAGATAGACTTGTGAACAATCTAATAAAATCTGTTGTCTATATCATTAAAAGAAAAGAAATTTTAATTAAAAAAAGTGAAATATTTAAGTACATAAACTATAGTATCCAAAATCCAAATGTTTTAAAAATATGTTAAAAGGTGAACATAACATAGCTTATTCCAAAATACAACCAGACTTATGGCAGATACAACACCAATTAACATCAATAGTAACTTGATAGCCCCTTTTCCTTTGCAGCCATTCTCTTCGTAATTTTCTTCCATCTTCCCTGTCAGAAATATGTCGAAATTCACGAACCATTTCCTTCAATTTAACTAAACATTGCAAAGTGTCATCAAAAATGTGTGTAGGAATTCCATTTCTCCTACTAATCATATCTTGAATTCCAATAAGAAATTGTTCTTGAGATGTGATATCATGTAGTGTTGAAATAAACTTTGATGCAGTTTCATTATCCATAACTGTATGTTCAAAAAAACAAAAAAGAAGAAAAAATATTTAGTATGCATGAGAAAAAAGAAAAACATAACAAAACATTTATTCATAAAAAATATGAGTACAACAATGATATTGATCCGTTAAAAAAAAATCTTCAAGAGAAACTACATGACTAAAAAGGAAGTCATTATTGAAAGGAAATGTTTATAAATATGAAAAAAAGTAGAAAGCTTTAACATTTTGTATGGGAGAAAGAAATTCTCCATTTACAATGAGAATATGGAGAATGGAAAATAATTTTGAAAAATATTTGTTGTACAAAATGAAAAACAAAAGGAACATTCACTTTTCCCAAAAGGATGATCCCAAAGACAAATACAATCCATCAACTCAGACAACAATTTTTGTTCATCCCAAATAGACAATGTAGCAACCAAAACTAAATGCATAAAATAAAAAAATTCCTTATTTGAATATATTGAATGATGGTAAAAGTGATTAGTAGTAAACAAAGGTACAATAAGAAGTTCCACTGAAATACAAAAATAGACTCACTTGAATAATGATGAAATTTTTTTATTTGAAATAGTAATATGGATATAATGAACGTTTACATGTGTGTACAAACATTAGGATAATTTCAAAAAAAATAAAATCAAAGGACAAAAAAATGAACTTAACATAGTCATTCTATGCAGAGTGAAAATATTTAAATTGGATGTTACACTGATATGGACTTTAATCGTTCCTCTTCTTTTTTCCTAATTGTAACATATGCACTATTTTTCATCTTTGCATAAATCTCAAAAGAGAAAGGTGGTGATATGCATAAACCATCAATTGATTTGACTCTTGATATGGATGTGAAGGTCAACCCTTGTTGCTCTTTCTTTCCAATATCAATTGTTGCATGTTCTAAAGTCAACCCATGTGATTTGTGAATAGTAAGATCCTATGCCATATTCATAGGAATTTGTTTACGATTTCCTCTTATAACTGGTGTGATCGGTACAATGTTTGGATTTAATGGGTCAAAAGGAACATCAATTTACTTATAAAAAAGAACAGTTGTGTACATTGGAAGTTGAGGAGGCTTAGAGCCAGACATATAGAATATATTCTTAATGTAACCAAGAGCATCAATGGCTAAGCTAGCTTCAACCCACAAGTTATATGTCAACATGACACGTTGTCCAGGGCATAAGAGAACTTCACATTCCAATTGATCATCATCAACACCGACATTTTTTGTTCGTCGTGTATGTTCAGCAACACATCAAGCAATTGGAGAATTTAATGATTTCAACATCTGCCTATTATGTAAGTTGAAAAAATTATTTTTTGGGAACAAATGAAATGTTGAATTAAATAAACTCCTTTCCTAAAGAGGCAAATTCATATCAACCCATGATATAAGAATCTCCCAATCATCAAAAAGAGGCTCTACATTTCTTATGTTCATTAAGAGATTATGAAAATAATATTGTTTTGGATCATTTCCTTGCTGCTGAAATATTATATCCAAGGTGACAACAATGTTGAATTTTTTCCATAAAACTTTCCCTGTTGTATTACCTGCATATAAAGGCTTATCTCTCACAGGAGGCAGTTGACCAAGGTCACCCACAAGAATAATATATCTACCACCAAAAGGAGAATATTTATTCTCCGAAAATGCTTCTCGTAATCGAGAATCAATCTGTATGAATAGCCTTGGTCCTAAAAAGCTCATTTCATCTATCAAAATATATCGAATATGCCTCATTTCCTCTTGAAATATTGCTAGATATTTCCCTTGTAGTGGTCGCATATCCTTAATAGCAATTTTTAGTGTTGAGTGTGTTGTTATTGCATGTATATTAAAAGAAGTTATTCCTGTTGGAGCGAGCAAAAGAAAAGGACTATTTCCATCAACTGATGAAGTAGAAAGAGCATGAGAAAGACAATGAATAAGGAAATACTTTATTGTTCTTGCAGTGCATTGTATAATCATGAGAAGAGGTTTGGGACTTGGATATTGAATGGAATGTTGTAAAATTATATCAAATGAAACTCATTGTTTATCTACCAAGGAAGATGGAGATGCAGATGAGGGATGAATATTTTCAACAATATGACCCCTTGATTGGGCATTTCTTATAAAATAAATAGCCTCTTCTGCAACATCATTTGAAACTGTTGTTTTCCCCCAATCAAAACATATATAAAATTCTCTTCGATCGAGAGTGTGAAGGTCAGAAACATTGACATTATTAGGAGGAACCAAGTGAGACAAAATTTTCCATTCTGCAAAATCTTCTTCCAGATGTGTTGGTTGTTCTTGGGAATCGTCATCTTCTTCAACATTTTCCGAAGAGAGAGGGGCACGATCAATATGCCATGCTCGATATCAAAAATTTCTCCAATTTTCAATCACTATATCATCTGAAAGGCCGATATCTAATGGAATGTTCCTAAATGGTTTGTACAAAAGCAATTCAATCCAACAAAAAGTCTGGAATTCTTTTGATGACTCTTCAGGAATGGAATAAAACCGTCACCAAAATCTAATAATGGCATGGACATGTCTAGGTTTCCATTTATCTTTCTTACGTTTGGCATCAAATGTCCAAGATCTTGTTGTTTCTATCAAACACAAATGTTCAATAAAAGTAGGTCTATGTTGATATATTTCAACAAAACTATTGGGAGATGAAAATTGATGGGGGTTCTTTGGCATTTTTTTAAAAACCTTTATCCCAACATTTAAGAAAACGAATTTCCAGCTGCAAATTACAAGAGGTAGCTTTAGTAACATATGGCACGTTTCTTGGGCTCCAATGTCATGATCAACAAGTGTTTCAACAAGGAATCTTCTGTATGCAAACAAAGAAGGATCTTCTAAGGCACCAAAATTTGAAATTCTAGTTAGCATATCTTGATAACTTTATGTTCTTTTTTTTTTCTTTCGAAGCATACTTAGCAATATATTTCAAGACAACATGATGAGAAACCACTGGTTGACAATCAACATTTGCATGCCACTTTGTAAGAATATCAACATTATGGACATTTATCCTATCATCGTTTCTTGTTGGTTCATATTTCTTTCTTCCTTTCTCATCTATGAACAATAGTGATTCATCTCGAACATCCCATGGAGCATTACAACGGAAATTGAGAGCAGCACCTTTCTTGCACAAACAATAATCTACACTGCACTTTGTATGTCTTTGAACACGGTTCAACAAATGTTCATAATCATCAACAGGATTGGAAGAAAATATCTGAGTTGTATTCAATAGGCATGGATCATCATTGATGCTTCGAGGAACCATAATGTTTTGATGATGAATGTCACGTGGATTCCATGTTGTTACATATCTATCAAAATATGTCTTTGCACAATGCACATCAGAAGGATTAGACCAATCTAATATTTCCATGTTTGGAGCACCTTGCAACCATAAGAAGCCATGGATGTGAGCTAATCCTCTATGTTGCCACTCATATCTAAAAAAAATAAGATATAGTAAATATATATAGCAAAAAAGAACAATAACAAAGAAGAAAGAAATTATTAAACATAAATATCACAACACGAACCTATACCAAAAGTCTTTAGATCCAAGATTTTTTTCAATGACTTCTTCTCAAAATATATTGAATCTGTGATGCATAAATATGGAAACAATATGGGGGTACTTTATAACATTCTCAATTTTTATACGATGCTTATTAAAACCATGAGAATTTTCATTTCTTGGCATAACATTATGCAAGTCAGGCCATTTTGTGTCAGCTGCACTCAAAGTAAAAAATAAAGTTAAACAACCCAACTAAGTAATCATGTCAGTAAGTTCAGTACGACATTTTGTCCAATAGGTCCTTGTACCTCTGAGTGAAGAACCAAAATGCATAATATTCTCAAACAACTTCTTGTTAGGTAAATCTAAGAGTTGTTGACGCAAGGCTTCAATTGTTGTTGGGGAGTTATCATGAATATTTTTCTTTACAAAATATGCAGCAGTTGCCTAGCTTCGATGTCTCATTATCATGTTCAATAAAAAGTATCGAAAGAGAGGATGGCTTCCAAATCATTGATCAAAGTCTATGAGAAGATGCAATCCATATTATTGAAGTTGAATGTTACAAATACGTGGATGCAACCAATCAGCCTCACCAGTGGGAAATAATGGGGGGAATGCCATGTCTAATAACCCCTCAGTATTATATTCATTGATTGGAGATGAACCAATAGTTGGCAGTCAATTAGTTGAATAGGTGAAGACTCAACATTTTCAATAAATGTTCTTATTTCTTCCACTTCTCTACATTCATTGGGTAGGCGAGCAACAAAAGATGAAGGATGAGAGTGCAAACGGTCAGCGGGAAACCCTTGAATGTCAACAACATTGTTATCTATTTCTTCAATATCACAATCAACAAATTTAAGCTTAGTTGATAGATCTGTTGAGTTTTCAGGAAGATCAGCAACTGAGTCAAGGTCAATTTGAACAACCTGATAAGAGTAGAATGACCTCTAAAATCTACTTCATCTTCAACAATGTTAGAGGTCCCACCAAAATTTGCAGCAGCCGGATTGGGCACGTTACTTCCAACAGTTATTTCCCTTAAATTCATGGATTGCATTTCTCTATCCCGATTGCATTGAATGGTGTCATGGCCATAAAATACTAAAAAATTTAATGTCCAACTAAGTGTGAAAAATGAGGAGTGTAAATGTAAAAAAGAATATAAAATCAAATACATACAACATCAGCATTTGCTTGTCAATTAGATAGTCTTGGAATATTTGAAGGGAGGTTATGAGATGGGTCTCATTGAATTGTAACATGAGTTGTTGCAACATGTATAGAGTTCATTTCTGTACATCTATTTGAATGACCAATGCCCTGAGCGAAGAAAAAAAAACATGGTTAAAGTCATCAATAGAAGGAAATAACTACCACTATAGTCATCATGAATGAGAATTGAAATACCTTTGATGAATGTGGGATGATTGATTATGTTAGTGGTATGAAACTTTCTACAGAATGATGGTTGTGAAAGGAAGGAGCAATGTTAGCAGGATGAGTTTGCAAATTTTGTAGCAAATGGAAAAGCACATGACGAACATGCACTTCAGTAGATGGCACTTGTTCCTGAATGACATTAGTGACTCTATCCTACATGTTTTTTGTTATTGCTTCATTCTCTAAAATTGCACTTCCATTGGTTGAAGTATGGAAGTTTCCATTTGTAGGTATCCTATGTACATGATGATCTTTCGGAAAAAGATAAGTTTTCCCAATAAAATGAATGTTGTTAGAATATTGTGGAATAGTATAAATATTAGGATTATGAAAAGATTCAAGGAATGAAACATTCATGGGAAACGTTCTTTACATGATATCAGCCAAACTACGATACTCACGGCTGTGGGGAAAATTAATATTTGTAGTACTTTCCCTGGTCTGTCTATGATATAGAAGTCTTCTACGTTGATTTATTGCATCTTTGTTTCGTTGATACCATAAACGTTGAATTTCATTATCCCTCGCACATGATGTTGGTGATCTATTGTGTTTGGTAGAATGCTTACTTGTTCCTTCGGTGGACAGTTCTACAAATACATAGAAATAATAACAGATTTTTAACATCACCAAAGAAATATAAATTCCATTGCTATAGAGAAGAAGAAATTATGGAATTAAAAAAAAAAAAACATATTTAGATACATTTGAATATATATAAAGTGACATGAACATGATAATAAAGAAGACATGAAATAAAATATAAAAGGAAAATTGCAATAACCATAACATGTGCACTTAAAAATTAAACCAATTCATAATGGAATAAAATTCAGAAGTAAACTTGCAATAACCATATAACCATAACAAAATCACTTAAAAATTAAACTAATTCATAATTGAAAAATTATAATGGAATAAGAACATTTTTGAAACAAGTACAAAATGTTTGATAATATTTGATATTACTTACTATAAGTCCAAGTAGCCTAAGCCACCACATATGTTCCCAATGGTGGAATGCCATCAACAAAATCCATATTTGGAAGAAGTGGAAAAACATTTCCATTTTCAATAAGATCATTGAAATGGTCTTGAAATGGAAATCTCAACCCATAGTTTTGTAACATGGAAACATCAGTGATATTTATTGGGACACATAAGTCAGTCATCAAGTCATATAACATGACTGGATGTTCAGTGTTATTGCACATCAGTACTATCGCACCAACTGTTCGAAATGGAAGATACCCAGGGCATTTTTTATTTATATCTTCCGAAAGTTGTTGCAACAAATTCCATTTGAATCCCCAGTCATCCTCGAAATAGTCCAAACTTTGTTCAATACATGGCTAACCGAATTGAAAATTATCCAATTATTCAATAGACCAAATAGAGGTGGAGCCATTATTGATGAGGCATACAAGTTGGTTATTGTATAATCCCAATGACATACAATGTATGTCTATGATTGGAACAAAAGAAAAACCGAACTGGTTATTTAAAACATCCAACCAATATATAGTGTACCCATACCGAGGGTAGTCATCCCAATCTTTGTCCAAATACAACCAATAAATTTTACTTTTGTAGACCACTGCTTCTTTTGGAGGTGTAGTCCCACCATAAGGAATGGTTGTCCTCCTCCATACATTGTCAATGCTACTATAAATGAAATACTTTGATTTATTTTTTCTGCAAATATGTTTCAAAACAACCCATTCATATTTTCTTGCACTAACATGCTCCAAGAGTGTAAAGAAACCCTCGTCTCCAACCCATATAGAACCTATATTTTTTAATGACTTGGTAAATGGATTCATCACAAAAAAAAAATTGCAAGGGAGTATCTTGTTGGTGAAGACAACAAAATCATGGATCGAACTGTGCATTCAATTGTGTATCTAGAATCTATAAATGGCACATGAAAATGACATATGCGACCAGTTTGACTAAGGTATGCTCCTAGGAAGCAACTTTCATCAGCAAGGAGCAATGGAATCAGAAAACCAAATTCATTGTTGGAAACTTGATGGCATTGAGCAAGGAATGAACAGGTTTATAGAACATTGTTCCAGTGTTTACAAACAGTTCTAAATCTTGTCAATACTGAAAAAGGGAGCCAAAAAAATATCAACTCCAAAATCTGGAATGGAAAATAACTCCACACCGTTGGATCCATAGTGATATCAAGAAGTTTCCTAACATTTACAAAATAAGAAGAGAGTGAATATAACTATTATTTAATTAAATCTAAAATATGAAACCTTTAATGAATAGCACGATGAATAAAAGCACAAATATTGCAAAACAAATGAAATAAATGAGATAAATATGAAGTAAATTAGTAGACGTGTCAAATATAAGGATGTACATGTATCAAGCATATTTAAAACCCAAATAATTTAAAAAAAAACATCTAATCAATGCATGATTTGACTACCAAAAGCATTACATATAATAAAAACATTAATTATGAAGATATAATGGAAGGAAAGGGAAAAATAATGCATACATATATGGATAATTTATTGATGTAATTTGAAAACGAAGGGGAAAAATAATGCATACATATATGGTTAATTTATTGATCTTATGTTCTTTAATCTAATGGTAACATGGATCTATAGTTTTTTTGTTTAAATTAATTTTTGGGATTCAAAATCCACATCTGGGAAAACATCATCCTTATGTATATGTCAAACATCAACCACTTATAGGGAGTTTCTATGACTAATGTGAACACCATGCAAATGGAATTTTAATGACACCATAAAGAACGCTTGGCACAAACCTCCAATATAGTGATAAGGACGAATCTACAATATAGTTTTTTTTGTTTAAATTGATTTTATAGGATTAAAAATACACATCTCGAAAAACTTTATCCTTATATATTTGGAAAACATCAACCTTATGTCTATGGTTGCAGAACAGTTCTAGGGAGTCTCTATGACTATTGTGAAAACCATGAAAATCGACTTTTAATGATATCTCATAAAGAACCCTTGCCACTAATCTCCAATATAGTGAAAAAGGACTAATGTTACACTCAAATTTATTTTTCGTTCTCCTTTATTTAAAGTGATAAAATATAGTTTGCAAATTTAATAAAAAAAAAATCTTTTTGATTTTCCTATATTTATAGCTATAAAATATAGTTTCTCAAGCCAATAAAAATTTAAAAGTTGATAAATAATTAAAAAACAAAAATATGTAAAGAAGAAAAGATTCAGTAAGGTGCTTTGGCATATTTGAATGGAGTTGTTGAAGAGGATCCCTAGATTAGTGGGCTAGGTGGTATTACATAGTTGTGGGGTTCTCACATAGTGAAATTTAAAGCTAGATTAGGTAGAGGGACAAAAAATTGTTCACATAAAGACTCTAACCTCCTCTTTAATTATACCCATCCATTTAAAAAAGGGAAATCAAAATTCAAAGCAGTGAATTATTCTTTGTTTAGATTAGGGGCTTAGGAAGGATTTGGACACTATAATATACATTAATGAATCTATAAACCATTTATATATTAATAAAGTTTTAAAATTTCAAAAAATACAGTAATGTATTAATTAAGTAATATTATTAATTAATGTATACTATTTATTTATAAATTAAAGTATTAAAAGATTAATATATAATTCAATGTATGAACGAGAAAATATTTCTCCGCAGTTTTGAACGGGAATACTATTTCTCTACGGTTTTGAAATTATTTCTCTGCAGTTTTGAACGGAAATAATATTTCTCTGCGGTTTTGAATGGGAATACTACTCTGTGGTTTTGAAATTATATCTCTGCGGTTTTGAATGGGAATAATAATACTTCTCTGTTTTTTTTTCTAAGGAGATATTTTATTTCTAAGATTATATATCTAGGGTTTTGAACGGGAATAATACTTCTATTTGGTTTTTACCTTTTTTACCGAGAATAATCTCTGTAGTATCTCCAAACACATATGCGGTTTTTGGAAATCATTTTTGGCTTCTTCAATGGGTTGAGCAATTGGACATTTGAAATGAGGTGAGTCACTTTTTACTTTGGTTCAATTTTAATTTTATGTAAAGAGATTTAAATATATTTTATTTATTTTAAGTTTCATAAGTAAAAGTTGATTTGAGAGATAAAGTCAATCCATAATAATAATTGTTACATATTTTTTCTCTTCTTTTCAATATGAGCACTCCACCACCTATTCCAAAAACTCAGCCTAACAAGGGGAGGCCCCCCAAAATCACCCTGGAGATCCTTTACAATTATATGGAATCAGTAGAAAAAAGAAGAGAAGAGAGAGATGCCAAAATCCAAACAGAGTTAGAAACATTAGAAAAAATGAGTGAATAAAGAGACGTAAAACTCCAAATAGAGCTAGAGGCAATGATTGATAAAAAAATTAAAGATACCATTCAAACTCAAATAGAGGATAGATTCTTAAGGTTCAAGAGTCAATTGCAGACAATGAAGGATAGAATTCAAGAAATGGAAAAACATAAGCAATCAACCCAAGAAGGAGGGGTCAAAGAAAATCACAACTTGAGATATAGGATTAAAGATCTAGAAGAAAAACTAACCAACAATTTGACCCTCACTAATATGGAAATAAAATTGGATATCAAACCCATTAAAGAGGAAATGAATAAGCTAATCGAACTAGACCATGAGCGTAACAAAATATCCTTGAACCTCATAATTTTTGGTATAAAAGAACAACGAGAGGAGGATATGCTAGCAATAGTAAAAGAAGAATTAAAAAATAAATCACAAATTGATACAACTTACCTTATAGAAGCAAAGAGGCTAGGAAAAATAATTGATCACAAAGATAGGTTGATTTGTGTCAAATTAAGTTGTAATGACCATAAATATAGCATAATTAGTAAATCTCTGAGCTTAAAAGGGTCAGGAATATTTATAAATGAAGACCTCATTCCTGAAGACCAAGTTGAATTAAGGAAGTTCAAAAGGTAAAAGAAGCCAGGAAAGAAGGAAAATGGGCAATAATTAGAAATCGAAAAATTGTTGTCAGGGATAGAGACCAGAAGGATAATAATAAATAGGAATTTGGGACACTCGGGATCCTTTTTTGGAATTGTTATGGCTTTCCATGGCGCAAAGGTCCTATGATAAGTTGGATCCTGAGTGATATTGATATTATCTGTCTAGCTGAAACTTGGGAGCATGAGGAGTCTAAGGTCCCTAACATGGAAGGATTTGTCTTGTGGTTGGCATGGAACAAAAAATCCCACCGTAGAGGGATAGGAGGCATAGCTTGTTATATTA
>ML779762.1:1545432-1588467 GCA_009831015.1 Picea engelmannii | reverse complement strand
CCATGTTGTTTAACTTGTTCTTATACATTAGGTATCTAGTCATAGCCATGCTCTCAATGGGGGAGAGGCTTGTTTCTAAGAGGAGGATGGGATAGGGTGTATTTCCTTTAATTTTGAGATTATAGGTTATAAAATTCTTTTGTGTTTGCTCTATATTTCTCCAGTATTCACGAGAGATACTACAACCCCAAAATTCACATCCATAAAGAATAACAGTTGTAACAAGAGTCTCAAAGAGGAGTTTCTTCTTATCCCAACTCCAAACATCAGTTGATTTACAATTGTTTTCAAGCCCATAATAAGCTTTTCATCCCCCAATAATCTTTTTCTCAATGTTTAATTCCAATTGATCTTGTGGTGAATATCAATTCCAAGATATTTGTATGAAGTCACCTTCTCAAAGTTGTTGTTGTCATATATAAAGGTATCATAAGGGATCTTATTGGATTTAATAATCATGACCTTAGTCTTATCAGTATTAATAGTCATACCCATATTGGAGCAAAAATCCTTGAGGATTCTTAGTTGTTTTTCAAGATCATGGGGACTCCTTGCCATAAGAACGATATCATCGGCATAAAGAATAATATTGATGACTATACCAGTGAGAGTAGGGCTGACACAACCTGCTTTTTCCAAGCATTCTTCTAACTTGTCAATGTATATGCCAAAAAGGGTAGGGGACAAGGGACAACCTTGTTTGACTCTGATATTGCAGTTAATCTCTTTTGAATAGCTCTCAATGTTTTTAAACTTAGAAATAACATTCTCATACATCCTTATTGCAGCAACCCTCAACTCAAGAGGCACTTTTATCTCTTACAACCTATTCCAAAGGTTTTTCCTAGGAACCATGTTAAAAGATTTTCTAAAGTCAACAAAACAACAAAAAAGATTGGTTTTAGTATTGCGGAACTCCTCTGCAATGATCCTACAGGTAACAAGATGGTCCACAATTGAATGATATCTCCTAAACCCGGCTCGGCCTTTAGCTCTTTTACCATGGATTTCTAGCCAAAGGCTAATCTACTTTTCCAAAATAATTCCATAAAGCTTGGCTAAAATCGGGCTAATCATAATGGTCCTATAATTAGAGGGAATGTTTTTATCCCCATTTTTAAAATAGGAACAATGAGGCTTTGTGTCCAGGGTTTAGGGAATGTATGAATATTAATTAATTAATTAGTAAAAATACATTATACATTATTGTTTAAAGTATTATATAAATACCCCGGATAGGGTGACATGTAGCTCCACGGCGACAGTTGGAATCGCACTCAGCCTGGGCATAAATGTCGATGGCTGCCACCCACAAGTCTGCATTAACGATGGGGGACGGCCATAGCTGCAGCCACAGGATAGAGGGACTTCTCCCTCACACGATCATTAATGCCCACAGTGCACTCGGGATGGAAGGGGTTAAGTGTGCGCAGGTGACCTCGGCTCCTGGTTATTCGATTTTTTATATGCCCGGACAGAGCGGGAATGCACCTACCTCGGCTCTGCTTTTCGCTTGGACACTCTGGTGCAGTCCAGCATTCCTCACGCCCCGGCTCTCTGCATTTTCGTTGTATTTTTCTCCGTGTGTAACGAGACAGAGTTGGCTTGCTCGTGCTTTGAACCTGCAACTGCTCTTGTCCTGGCTCATCTGCCTTTCCTTGCAATCACTCTGTTCTTTCACCATGGCTCGAAAGAGAGGCAGACCTCGTCGTGTGGCGGTCTGGGATGCACATAAGGCGCAGCGGCGATGGAAAGAGCAATTGAAACGCGCCTTGGCTTTGGCAACCTCCATTCTTCGGAAGAAAGCCAGGGCAGAGAAATTGGCACTGCTCGCCACCATTGCTGAGCCAGGACCTGGCTGTAGCCGAGATGTCAAGGCTAATACACCGGGAGATCGATAGGAAGCTGGTACTAAGGAGGAGTTTCCCCCTTGTATAGTGGTTGAAGACCCATTCATGGAGGACCTGTCGATTGCAGAGAAGACCCGCGCCACTGAGGCGACTCATTGGGAGGAACGCAGACCCATTCCGGCACAGGAAGACGATAACCCCGGCTGCATTGTGGAAGAAATCCCATGGACCAGCGAAGACAATTTCAGCAGCCATGACATACAGGTGAATAAAGCAGGAACGAAGGGTGCAGTGGTTTATGCGGAGCAGAGGGTGTTCGACGCTGGTTCTGGAGTGGCGGTGGACTCAAGGAATGTTCCCCTCAGCGACATGGGTGGCAGCATGCATGACTCTCTCCTCCGGGAAGAACACCTGGCTCTAGTGTTCGACCTTCGTGGCCACTTGTCTGACCTGGAACATCGGGCCCTCATCATGGGCCAGTGCATGGACATGCTCCTCGATGCATTTTCTAATGCTCCAGCTAAGCGGAAGTGCCCCCTCTGCGTGCAAGCATTTGCCATCCTGGCTGGGTCCACGTGGCAGACTGGCGAGGACGACAGGTCACCAGGCACCTAGGTTTTTATGCTCTCTTGGTTCCTAGTTTTATTATGTTACTGTTTTATGTACACTTGGACTATAGACATCTGTCTTGGTTTCGTCCGGGCAGGACAGATGCTACTCTATTTTATGTTTTATCATCCTACTGCTATTTGCCCCCCACCTATGCTGGTTTCCGATAATCGGTAGCATTTTTGGTGACATCAGACCTAGACTTTTATATATTCTATAAAAGTTTTTTGTCTATCTAATATAGCAGGTTCCACTTTTTATTTAAAAAAAAAATATTATATAAATAATTAAAACATTTATATACTATAATAAATTAATGAAATATTAAAATATTGTAAATAAGACATTAATAATATATAAAATAATAAATACATTAATGTCTTAAATCATTAAATGTATTAAATAAATAGATTTATAATGTAATCTATTAATTAATTTATATAATCTATTATTTTATTAATTAATTTATATAATCTAATAAAAAATATTAATAATGTATTTATTCATTAATAAATTGCTAAAGTATTAAAATTAATTGATTAATAATACTTAAATAAAATATATATACATGAAAAAGAATAAAAATACAATTATTTATAATATATTATAAGATAAACACATTAATGTACTTATAATAGAATGATGTATTATTTAAATAAAACACTAATCATATATATAAAATGATAAAAACATTAATATTAATATTCAAATAAATGTATTAAATAAATTAAACATTAATTATATTTATAAATTAAATTATTATAACATTGTAGAATTAATCATGTATAAATGCATGTATAAAATAAATGCATTAAATAAATTAAACATTAATTTTACTTATAAATTAAAAATAAATACTAATTAATCATGCATAAATGTATGTATAAAATAAATGCATTAAATAAATTAAATATTAATTTTATTTATAAATTAAAAATAAAGTATTTAGAATTTTATATCTAAAATTAAAGATAGAGTATTTAAAGTTTTATGTCTAAAATTAAAATTTATTTAAAATTTTATGTTTAAAATTAAATATAAAGTAATTAAGATTTTATGTCTAAAATTAAAGATAGAGTATTTTGGAGATTTTATGTCTAAAATTAAACATAGTGTATTTACGCTCTTTTCTTTGGTTTGGTTTGGTTTGGTTTGGTTTGGAATAAGCAAAAACACTACAAACCTTTGTAAAAGAGCGTAAGCAATAGTACTTACCCTAATTCAAATATAAAACTTAACAAATTTCACTAAATATATGATTGTGTTTTATAAATTTTATGCAATATTTGTTACATCTACAATTTTAGGTTCTTGAAAATATCATGAATTTATATTTGAAATCATATAATTATTTATATGAGGTAACATTTTTTAATACTTGATTTTTTTTTGGTTTATTCATGTATATGGATGTATATGTAATAATAGTTTTCAATATTATTGTTTTTTGTTGTAAGTTTTATAAGTCTAGAAATCTTATTGATGATAGCCATTAATATTATTAATATAATAATTATAATATTAATGGAAGCAAGCTACTATTTTAGTTGAGTGAAAAATTTGAACTATAACAGCTTTACTAAATGATGCTTACCTAGTTTTTAGGGTTTATGAAGATTTTCCGAGCATTGCATATACTGAAGAAAATATTCAGTTGATATATTTTTGTGTATTCATGGATACCAAACACAATAGTATCTTTCCTAAGACACTATAATGGTAAAAAATACTAGCTTCTCTAGACCATTCATTTAAATGACATCAAATATTTTTCCTTATCTAGCTTGGGAATCTATTCACTTTGTCCAGTTGTGTTTTTATTTTAAATAGATTTTTGGCATGCATTCCTTATTGTGAAACGATGTGAAAATCAAAAGTTTCAAATACAAAAATCTAAAGACACATGTTGTCAGTAGCATAGAGGTCCATCTCAATAGTCTCCAATTCCAAATAATAAATGGATAAAGATGGTTGGGAGGTGATTTTATAATAACTACACTATGTTGGATTTTCACTATATTCTCATACTTTTATCTTAGGCGTTACCTAGAATTCTTCAGACTTCAATATTTTGACAGAGTGGACAATACAGATAGTTGGGAGTATAGGTGACATTGTATTTCATCCATTACAGAGTTGTATAGTGCGAGTTGAGTTGTACGGCCATTGGAGTTTTAATAGAGAGAAGCTATATAAGTTTTAATTTTCATCCATACACTTCACAACAAATTAAAAAAGGAATCGAAATAATCTGAACGGAATAGTATAAAAATTGAAAAATAGATACTTCTTCCCTGTACATCAACATTTTATATATCAGTGACGAAATCTCAGTGGTTATGTGCCCTTCAAAAACGCTCAAATAGTAAATGAATGAATGTAAACTCCAGCTATAAAGCGAAAATCAACAGTCTACGAGATCTAAATGCTCTATTCTAAGTAGATAGTGAAACCCCATCTTGCATTGTCTCTTAGTGTTTTACAACTATTTGAAACTTGTGGTACACCCGAGTGCCCAAAACCGAACCTTATATAGTTCTTTATATTTTACAACTTGACAAACCCACAACCTAGCCTTGTGATATTGTTGGAGCGTCTTCAACTGAGCCTTACAGTTCAATCTTTTCTTAGTAACCTAACCTTGCAGGACTTTGACAGACCCACCTAGACTTGCAGATCCTGCAACTTCCTCTATACCACAATTATGCTAAACTGCAACCTCATCAAACCTGGAAGCTATCCTTGTGGAGTGTATGTTACCCCCTATATATTGTGATTGCATTTTCTATATTTTCTTTTACTTTATGTAATTCTCTACCCACAAGAAGAAAGAGAGAGCAAACCCTAGCCTGCCAAACATGAACTTCAATATTATGTTGCTAATGATATCATGCAATGTATTAAAAGTACACGGTAATATGATATCACGCAATGTTTTAATAGCAGGCTACCATTGTATGTCGAGATTCAATTACTGCATCAATTATGTCTTTGTTACAAAAAAAAAAACTTGATGGGAAATATACGATCCCAATTTTCATGCTTCTGGATGACAACATCGGCGGTGTTAGTGAATGCAGTTTTTGCTTCATCATTTTTGAGGATTGTCGAATCTACACAACGAAGTTATAAATTAGCACTCCACCATTAGGGTGGTCCAAAAGGGGCCTATATACGGATATTCATAGTTGGGTACAAGGTTTGAGAGAGTTTGGTAATCTATCTCAAATGGTGTTTGATAATTGGTTTTTATGTCGTTTAATTTTGACGATTGTGCGATTTTCATCCCAACTTCAATATTGTTAAAATAAAACCATAAAAACAAAAACTCTCAAAAGCCAGCTGAGCGAATATACACACATTAAAAAAAATACATATCCAATATTTATAGGTTAAATTAAAATGAAGAGTCGATTTAAAGGAGAGGGGGAACAAACATTCACAGGTTAAAGTAAAAGGTTGAAGCCATATATTATAAAATCTTAATGCACTGAATATCTGAATGAACTGGAAAACACATCTAATCTAAATAAAACATTCACCATATAAATAATTAATAATAATTAATATGTTCATACCTAAATGCCGGAATGAAATGGAAGAGTTTTGGAGTCTCGGCAAGAAAGAATTGCTAATCAACCTCTTCGCTCCTTTGTTGGTGCGTAGTAACAATCTCCTTTGTTCTTGCTTGATGTGTAATAGCATGTAGATTCAAATGCATAACTGATATAAATCTTCTGAATAATACTCTTGCTATGCCAAGTTTTACAATGTAACTGCACGCCATGTTTTGAAATTAAAAATTTATTTATTTCCATTCCTTCCATCGCAAGTTGTGAAATGTAACAACAGCCCATGTGTAAGAAAAAGTAGAAAATGTAATAGTAAAAAGATAAAAAGTGATTTCTCTACTTATTATGCATGTCAAGTGATTTCAAAATGTAAAATGTAAAAAGTTAAAATTTAAGTAATATTGGTTTTATTTGTATAAGCATGCTTCGTGGCAATTGAAAACATGGCTCAGTAATTTCTTAATCCTCAATAGTAAATGTGAAAAAGTAAACATGTTAACGGAAGCATTTATAAATGTAAGGAAGTTATGAATATTAAATCTCAAAGAATATGCCAACATCTTTAATTGTTGACCTTAAGATTAGAATTTGTAATTAAAAGGTTGATTAAATCATCAATTCCAATAGGGGGACACCTATGAGCGTAATAATTTAATTTTTTTAAGTTAAGAATTTGGATCATTGATGAAACATTAATTATTTAACTTATTATTATGCTATTAATGTGTGAAGCTAAAAAAACACATTGTTTAATTTTTGAATATATTGATTTTTTTAAATGTAAGTAATTTATTTCTTAACACTTGACTAATTAAGGGTGGAAGTAATGAAATTGTATGTACATATAATTAATTTCACGTGCATATTGATTAAGTGGGTTCATTTCTTCTGTAACATTCAACTATGTGAGTTACTTGAATCAAAAGAAAGCTTGAAGATTTTGTCTTCAGTTATTTATCCTCTTGCTACTACATTTTAATTCAGCTTATCCATGATTAAGCATTGTTTATTATCAAACACTAACTTGTAGTTTTGATTCATCAGTTGTCCTACAGAAAGTGTAGGTCCTACACTGTGTCCTCAATAAAATTCTTCTTTCCATGCAATGTTGGAATTCTAATTGTGCCTTCCCTTTAACTTCAAGAACTCTATCATCACCAACTATAACTTTACCAAAATAATTGTCATTTATTCTAGTAAACAAATCCTCCTGAGATGTCATATGAGTTGAACATCTCGAATCAATATACCAAGCTTCACTTTCTTATGTTATGTTAAAATAGTTGCATATCTGTGTATGTAATTTTGTTATAATATAATGAAATTGTAATTTTTTCTGAGTAAAAAATAAGTAAAAGTATTAAAAAATTAATATATAATGTAATATATGAATATTAATTAATTAATTAATAAAAATACATTATATATTATTGTTTAAAGTATGATAAAATTAATTAAAACATTTATATACTATGAATAAATTAATGAAATATTAAAGTATTATAAATAATACATTAATAATATATAAAATAATAAATACATTAATACTTTAAATTATTAAATGTATTAAATAAATAGCTTTATAATGTTATTTATTAATTAATTTATATAATCTATTATTTTATTAATTAATTTATGTAATTTAATAAAAAATATTAATAATGAAATTTATTAATTAATTTATCTATTAATAAATTGTTAAAGTATTAAAATTAATTGATTAATAATACTTAAATAAAACATATATATGAAAAAAAAAATACAATTATTTATAATATATTATAAGATAAACACATTAATGTACTTATTATAAATTGATGTATTATTTAAATAAAACACTAATCATACATGTATAAAATGATAAAAACATTAATATTAATATGTTTAAATAAATTGATGTATTATTTAAATAAAACACTAATCATGCATGTATACAATGATAAAAACATTAATATTAATATGTTCAAATAAATGTATTAAACAAATTAAACATTAATTTTATTTATAAATTAAAATATTAAAATATTATAGAATTAATCATATATAAATGCATGCATATATAAATGCATTCATAAAATAAATGCATTAAACAAATTAAACATTAATTTTATTTATAAATTAAAGATAAATATTTAGGGTTTTATGTCTAAAATTAAATATAGAATAATTAAAGTTTTATGTCTAAAATTAAAGATAGACTATTTTGAGAATTTTATGTCTAAAATTAAAGATAGAATATTTACGGTTTTTGGTTTGGTTTGGAATAAGAAAAAACACTACAAACCTTTGTAAAGGAGCGTAAGCAATAGTACTTTACCCTAATTCAAATATAAAACTTAACATTTTTTAATACTTGAATTTTTTTTTGGTTCACTTATTTCAGTATGTATATGGATGTTTTCCAATGCCATTGTTTTTTGTTCTATAAGTCTAGAAATCATATTGATGATAGTCATTAATATTATTAATATGATAGTCATAATATTAATGGAAGCAAGCTATTATTTCAGTTGAGTGAAAATTTTGAGGCATAGTGGCTTTACCAAATGATGCTTGACCTAGTTTCTAGGGTTTATGAAGATTTTCCGAGCATTGCATATACTAAAGAAGATCTTCAGCTGATATATTCTTGTGTATTCAGGGATATGAAGATTTTCCGAGCATTGCATATACTAAAGAAGATCTGATATATTCTTGTGTATTCATGGATGCCAAACACAATAGTATCTTTCCTAAGACACTATAATGGTCACAAATATTAGCTTCTCTAGACCATTCATTTAAATGGCATCATATACTTTTCCTTATCTGGCTTGGGAATCTATTCACTTTGTCCAGTTATGTTTTTTTTTTTAAATAGATTTTCGACATGCATTCCTTATTGTGAAACGATGTGAAAATAAAAAGTCTCAAATATAGAAATCTAAAGACACATGTTGTCAGTAGCATAGAGGTCCATCTCAATAGTCTCCAATTCCAAATAATAAATGGATAAAGATGATTGGGAGGTGGTTTTATAAGAACTACACTATGTTGGATTTTCACCATATTCTCATACTTTTATCTTAGGCGTTACCTAGAATTCTTCAGACTTCAATATTTTGGCAGAGTGGACAATACAGATAGTTGGGAGTATAGGTGACATTGTATTTCATCCATTACAGAGTTGTATAGTGCGAGTTGAGTTGTACGGTCATTGGAGTTTTAATAGAGAGAAGCTATATAATTTTTAATTTTCATCCATACACTTCACAACAAATTAAAAAAGGAACCGAAATAATCTGGACGGAATAGTATAAAAATTGAAAAATAGATACTTCTTCCCTGTACATCAACATTTTATATATCAGTGACGAAATCTCAATGGTTATGTGCCCTTCAAAAATGCTCAAATAGTAAATGAATGAATGTAAACTCCAGCTATAAAGCAAAAATCAGCAGTCTACGAGATCTAAATGCTCTATTCTAAGTAGATAGCGCAACCTCATGTTGCATTGTCTCTTAATATTTTGCAACTATTTGAAACTCGTGCCCACAACCAAACCTTATATAGTGCTTTAAATTTTACAACTTGACAAACCCACAACCTAGCCTTGTGGTATTGTTGGAGTGTCTTCAACTGAGCCTTACAATTCAATATTTTCTTAGTAACCTAACCTTGCAGGACTTTGACAGACCCACCTAGGCTTGCAGATCCTACAACTTCCTCTAACCACAATTATGCTAAACTGCAACCTCATCAAACCTGGAAGCTATCCTTGTGGAGTGTATGTTACCCCCTACATATTGTGATTGCATTTTCTATATTTTCTTTTACTTTATGTAATTCTCTACCCCCAAGAAAAAAGAGAGAGTAAACCCTAGCCTACCAAACATGAACTTCAATATAATGTCGCTAATGATATCATGCAATGTATACACGGTAATATTACGCAATGTATTAAAAGTACACGGTAATATGATATCACGCAATGTTTTAATAGCAGGCTACCATTGTATGTCGAGATTCAATTACTGCGTCAATTATGTCTTTGTTACAAAAAAAACTTGATAGGAAATATACGATCCCAATTTTCATGCTTTTGGATGACAACATCGGCGGTGTTAGTGAATGCAGTTTTTGCTTCATCATTTTTGAGGATTGTCGAATCTACACAACGAAGTTATAAATTAGCACTCCACCATTAGGGTGGTCCAAAAGGGGCCTATATATGGATATTCATAGTTGGGTACAAGGTTTGAGAGAGTTCGGTAATCTATCTCAAATGGTGTTTGATAATTGGTTTTTATGTCGTTTAATTTTGACGATTGTGCGATTTTCATCCCAACTTCAATATTGTTAAAATAAAACCATAAAAACAAAAACTCTTAGAAGCCAGCTGAGCGAATATACACACATAAAAAAATACATATCCAATATTTATAGGTTAAATTAAAATGAAGAGTCGATTTAAAGGAGAGGCGGAACAAACTTTCACAAGTTGAAGTAAAAGGTTGAAGCCATATATTATAAAATATCAAAGCACTGAATATCTGAATGAACTGGAAAACACATATAATCTAAATAAAACATTCACAATATAAATAATTGATATGTTCATACCTAAATGTGAATGAAATGGAAGAGTTTTAGAGTCTCGGCAAGCAAGAATTTCTAACCAACCTCGTTGTTCCTTTGTTGGTGCGCAATAGCAGTCCCCTTTGTTCTTGATTGATGTGTAATAGCATGCAAATTCAAATGCATAACTAATATTAATCTCTTGAGGAGTCATACGCCATATTTTTTCCCATTCCCCTTCTTGTCAGGTCATGGAATTTTCCGCACAATTCATTTCTTCCCACTCCTTTCATAAGTTACCACACTTGGAGACAACCTAATTATTTCATAGGTCAAATAAATGTAAATACTCTCGCCATGCCAGGTTTTACAATGTAACTGCACGCCATGTTTTGAAATTAAAAAATTATTTATTTCCACTCCTCCCATCGCAAGTTGTGAAATGTAACTACAGCCCATGTGTAAGAAAAAGTAGAAAACGTAATAGTAAAAAGGTAAAAAGTGATTTCTCCACTCAGCATACATGTCAAGTGATTTCAAAATGTAAAATGTAAAAAGTTTAAATTTAAGTAATATTGGTTCTATTTGTATAAGCATGCTTCGTGGCAATTGAAAACATGGCTCAGTAATTTCTTAATCCTCAATAGTAAATGTGAAAAAGTAAACATGTTAACGGAAGAATTTATAAATGCAAGGAAGTTATGGATATTAAATCTCAGTCATTGATTAGGGTGTAAGACGAAGAATATGTCAACATCTTTAATTGTTAGCCTTAAGATTAGAATTTGTAATTAAAAGACTGATTAAATCATCAATTCCAATAGGGGGGACGCCTATAACGTAATAATTTAATTTTTTAAAGTTAAGAATTTGGACCATTGATGAAACATTAATTATTTAACTTATTATTATGTTATTAATGTGTGAAGCTAAAAAACACATTGTTTAATTTTTGAATATATTATTTTTTTAAATGTAAGTAATTTATTTCTTAACACTTGACTAATTAAGGGTGGAAGTAATGAAATTGTATGTACATATAATTAATTTCACGTGCATAGTGATTAAGTGGGTTCATTTCTTCTGTAACATTCAACTATGTGAGTTACTTGAATCAAAAGAAAGTTTGAAGATTTTGTCTTCAGTTATTTATCCTCTTGCTACTACATTTTAATTCAGCTTATCCATGATTAAGCATTGTTTATTATCAAACAATAACTTGTAGTTTTGATTCATCAGTTGTCCTACAGAAAGTAGGTCCTACACTGTGTCCTCAATAAAATTCTTCTTTCCATGCAATGTTGGAATTCTAATTATGCCTTTCCCTTCAACTTCAGGAACTCTATCATCACCAAATATAACTTTACCAGAATAATTGTCATTTATTCTAGTAAACAAATCCTCCTGAGATGTCATATGAGTTGAGCATCTCGAATCAATATACCAAGCTTCACTTTCTTCATTATTTTCCATAAAAATTTATATGAATAACTTATTATTCCTAGTTTCTTCAACCACTGTATTGGCACCTTTATCTTCCATATCTCGCAATTTTGAAAAACAATCTTTTTCAAGATAACCAAATTTATGACAATAATAACACTATGGTCCTTGTCTTTATCGATATCCATCTCTACCTCTTCCTCTTTCATGAGATCCTTCTCTACTTCTTCCTATGAACTGACTTGGACTTCTTCCTTTGCCTCTTGAGGTGGATGCATTTCCTTGATAAATCTGTGACTATTGTGGATGCCTATTTTGATTATGATTATGATATTGACCCCTCCTTATACCTCTTCCTCTATGCCTTGTGGAAAAAGCATGTTCAATTTCCTCAGTTGGATTATTTTCTTCAAAAATTAGCAAAAAAACACTAGATTCATCAATTTTCATTATGTTTAAATCTTTGAAGACCATAATACTGGTGGTGACCATCTGAAATTTGGGCAAAATGAATCTTAAAATTTTCTCAAGCAATCTTCTTTCTGGAATATCCTAATGACATCATTTGATTAACAAGATCTTGCAATTTTTTGATGTAATCATGAATGGATTCATTACTTTGCATATTTGCATTTTCAAAATTCCACCTTAATGTTTACAATTTAGTTACAACCACACCTTCATATGTGTTCTTTAAGATGTCCCATGCTTGCTTGGATGGTTCTACAACACCGATTCTTGGAAATATAGATTCTTCAACTGCACTCCCTATAAGAGAAAGTGCTTCATTATCCTTCTTTATAAGTTCCTTTAGATATTTCTTGTCATCAACACTCAAGGCTTTGAATTACTCATCAGAAGGAACAACATATCCATCAATTACCAGTTCACATAAATCTTTAGTGATAAATATGAGTTGCATGTGTTTGTTCCAATAAATATAATTATTGCTTGTGAGTTTTGAAAGCACAATATTAATTGCCGCCATCAAAAATAAAGAGAATATGCAAAAATCAACACAATGTGTCACACTTCACCCAAAATGAAAAACAATTATCCCAAAAACAAGACTCAACCACTACTAAAATGAATCCTTTTATTAATTTACAATAAATATGTCACAACACATTTCACAACACATTTCAATAAGAGATCAACCCTTTTATACAATTTGATATTAACCACTCAATATCTCTCTTAATGAGATCATAACATTTTCAAAGGAAAGTATTCTCTCTTAATGGTATTATAATCTTTCCAAATAATTCAATTCTTGAAAGATTACCAAAAAAAACTCCCTCAATACATTCAATTTTAATACATTCAATTTTAATAAGAGAAAATTAAAATAAAAAGGGTAATATAACTTTTTTTTATAAACATTTTTTTAATATAATGAAATAATATAAAAAACTTATTTTTTTTTTACAATATAATGAAATAAGCTATACTTTATGTTATAATGAGATAAGCTTTTTATAACGAGATATGCATATGATTGTATACACCAAACCTTTTATCAATTTCATGCCACTCGCTTGACATATACACACCAGTTTTTTCACGCCCCATGTTTGGAAAAATACCTCCGCTCCAACGCACTTGCACCAGTCACACTTATCTGTCACTTCTCTTCGCACCAGTCCACATGCCAAGCTTCCACACAGATCGCACCAGACCCTCAAGTTTCTAATCTTTTATTACACTGTTTCTTAACCTTTGTCTTGTCTTGATTTTTAAAAGTAATTTTTTATTGTGGTTTTTTAAGCGATAAATTTCCTAGTTCTTTTCTATGAATTTTTTGTAAAACATATTTTTGAGATCTTATATTTATGTTTTGATATTTTCTTGTTTTTGTTGAAGTTTGACTATTGTTTTCTAACTTTTTAATATGTAAGTCTTTTTTATCTTTCAATTGCAAATTTTCGGTACATTGGATTGTGGCGTTTTGTAGGAGTGTTGTTTGGTGTTTTACTTGCAAGTTGGATTTTGTTTCCTTTGATTCTTGAGCTACTTTTTTCTCCTTGTCAATGTCACGTTTTCGTTTGAAGTGACCATCCTTATTTTCATAAATTTTAGTTTGCTCAAATTTTATTCTAAACTCGCTAAAGTATTGCTCGATTTCACGTAACTTCAATAACTATTTCCATCTATACTTTCATCAGTACTAAACTTTTGAAATAATAGTTTTAATTTTCTTAACACAACTTATTTATTCTCATCAATCTTCTTACTTTCGCCTCTTATAACTTCCGTGATATAATTCAAGATGAATGTTGATCTTAAAATATACCAATATATCACCTTGTAACTTAAGTATTATTTTATATTACCTCCTTCTTTCTTTTTTATTTTTTCTTATAACTTTTCAACTCGATTCTTTATAACCCTTTTCTCTTTATAAATACATCTTCCAATAATTTCTTTTATAATACTCATATATTTATAATCCTTGTACGTTGTAATATAATGAAAAGTGATTTAATATTATCTTCACAAGTTTCAAATGTACTTTTCCTCTTTCCTTGCTTAAAAAAAAAAGTACTTTCAAAACTCTTATGTATTCCTCTCTTAATAAAACCCTATTTATAATATATGATGGATTATGAAATATAATAAAGTATAATACACCTCTTCTAACTTTTTCTTGAATGGGACCTTGAGATTAATTTTATAATCTCTTTTACTTGAATTTTAGTACTTATCCCTTGAATATATGTTACCTTCATTAGTACTTTATGTGAACTTTAATTGGATTTCAATACCTTTCCACGACAACGTTTACTATGACTTCTTTGTATAATTTTATTAAATACTTCTTACTTTAAATTTTATTTAAATAATCATTTATGTTAAAGTGAAATGTATGTTGGGTTGTTATATTATTTGCAGTGAAATTTTAGTCGAGGTGAATTGATACTGATGGTCAAAGTTGAGGTAGATCGACAATAGGTTGAAGTCGAGGTAGATCGACAACAAGTCGAAGGTCTAGGAAGTCGATCGAGTAAAGTCGAAGTTAAAGATATCAATGGCAAGAGATCGAAGTGCGAGCATGAGACGACTGACAAGAGATTGAATGGAGGCCGACTAGTAAACTCGACTTGGAGTCGACTGTAACAGAATCCCAGGATTTGTGGGATTTATAGTCAATGATATGCATGGATCTGTAACCATTTTTTGGGCACCAATATTTAGGGGTTTTCCTGTTGTAAATCCTATAAAGAGGTGTGTTTTAAGGCCGTAAAGGTTGTTGTTGTAGGTTATCATAGAATACATGTTTGTAGGTTAATGCATGTGTAAGTGTAGGTAGTTGGTCATGCATATGTAATCATATTTGGCTACAGGGTTGTTCTTGCCTGTGCAAGAGGGTATGATGTCGATTGTGTCTTAGGTGTAGACCAAGGTTAGACGTGTAACCTTTTATTCTGAATGAATAAGACAACAAGAGAAAAGAAAGCTCAAATGAATGGTGGGTTTCCCAGTTAAGGGTTTCCAAGGTAAAATCTCAGTGTACTGTGTGATTGCTAGTGTCATTTGTTTTCTTGATTAAATTCTTCTTCTCTTCTGCTAGGATTAGTGTGGAAGCATCTTGCATTTCCTGACATGTGGTATCAGATCTTAGGTTTGTCTTGACAAATGAGTTATCATAACGGTGTAATGCTTTGTTGAGTATATCAGATCTTGATCTACAAATATTAAATATGAGAACTAAACCACCATAGATACAGTAAGAGTCGTAAGTCATAAATTGTTTTAAATATTGTGGTAAAGAATGGTGAGTAGTTCCAGAATAGAGATAGAAAGACTCAATGGCCAGAATTTTGAGCTTTGGAAGATCTTCTTGTGCATCGAGAACAATGGAAAATGGTCTGTCCAGGTACCCAGCCGACAGGCATGTCGACGGAAGAATGGGAGAAACTCGAAAGAAAAGCAATAACTACGATATGGCTTTGTCTTGTAGATTCGGTGTTATTGAATGTCTCAGGTGAATATTTGGCCAAGAAATTGTGGGACAAGCTAGGAAGCTTATACCAGTCGAAATCTCTGGTAAATAAGTTATTTCTCAGAAAGAAACTATATCTTCTGAGGATGAGTGATGGAAGTTCGGTCACTGAGCATTTAAATGTGCTTAGCACTGTGTTAAGCCAGTTATCATCTGTGGATATAAAGATCATTGATGAGGAGAAATATATCATCCTATTATGTACTTTTCCAGACTCCTAGGATATCTTAGTCGTGGTTATTGGGAGTAATACAACCACACTAGTGTTGGAGGATGTGGTTGCTTCTCTGTTGTCGGAAGAAATGAGAAGAAATAACATGGAAGGATCGACCAAAGATACTCTGGTAGTGAGAGGTCAACCGGTAGACAAAGATAAAGGAAGATTCTCCGGTAGAAATTTCAAGTCGAAGGGTAGATCTAAATCCTCGGTAAAGTCCATGCGAAGATGATGAAAATGCGGTAAATTTGGGAATTATAAAAAGGACTGTAAGTCAAAGGAGATAGAAGTCAGTGTTAGATCCGACGAGAAGCAGTGGACTGAGAAAAAGATGACCTCAGAGAAGGGAGGTGATGTGCATTTGGCGTCGACTAGTACACAATCAGATCAAGATGTTTGGTTGATCAACTCAGGAGAATCCTATCATATGACACCACGTAAATAATGGTTTTGTGAATATGAATAATATGATGGGGGTGATGTGTTCTTGGGGGACAAATCGACAACTAGAATTGTCGGACGGGGAAGAGTCTGACTGACACTGCAGGATGGGAGGAAAAGAACCCTTCCAAGTGTTCTACACATTTCGGGTTTGGAAAGAAACCTGATATATATCAATAAGATGAGTGATGCAGGTGTGCATAATCTCTTTCAGAAGGATTCATGCAATATGGTTAGAGGTGTGATGGTCTTAATGAGAGTAGTTCGGATTGGTACCTTGTACAAGTTGTTAGGGAATGTCGACTCGACTATATGCAACATCATCGTTGCTCCTGAAATCGACTCGACTACAAAACTACTTGACTTGATGTCTACACAACTCAACTCGACTCGAGTTCAGTCAATTCAAACCGACTCAACAAGACATGATGAACTCGACCTGACCAGGTTATGGCACGAGAGGATGGGACACATTGGAGAAAAAGGACTTTGAGTTATACAAATCAAAGGTATGGTCGAAGGTTTTCCTGAATGTGGTTTATAAGTCAAATTTTGTGAACATTGCAAAGATGGGAAACAAAGTCGGGTGAGGTTCCCATCTAGAGCGACAAGGGAAAATGGGATTCTAGAACTGGTGCATAGTGATGTGTTTGGCCCGGTTACAGTGCCTTCACTTAGTGTATCCCTATATTATGTCTCCTTCATAGATTATTTTTCTAGGAAGACATGGATTTATTTCCTGAGGAAGAAATCAGAGATTTTCAAGAGATTTAAGGAGTTTAAAGCTCTTGTGGAAAACCAGACAGAGAAGAGGATTAAAGTGTTGAGGACTGACAATGGTGGTGAATTCTGTGGAAAGGAATTTGATCAGTTCTATAAGAAGTGTGGCATAGAATGCCAAAATACCACACCATATACCCCACATCAAAATGGAGTTGCTGAAACAATGAACATGACGTTGATGGACAAGGCAAAGAGAATGATTAGTGGTGTTGGACTCACGCAAGAATTATGGGCGGAGGCAGTGGACACTACAAGATATCTGGTGAATATGTCTCCTTCATCGGTGTTAGTCAACACGACTCCAAATGAGGTATGGTTGGGTAAGAAGCCTTCAGTGGCACATCTCAAAGTGTTTGGCTATGATGCATTTGTGCATGTTCCCAAGAAAAAGAGGAGCAAGCTAGACAAGAAGGAAGTCAAATGTATTTTCATCAGATACAAATAAGGGATGAAAGGATATAAGATATGGGATCCTACATCAAGGAGAATAGTGTACAGTAGAGATGTGGTCTTCAGAGAATTTGGAGGTAAATCTTATCCTGAGGAAGTTGTTCAGATCAAGAATAATCCTAATACGGTGTGGTTTGAACTGAGGAACAAAGAAGATGATTTAGATGAGTCGATTGGATCTGAGGAAGAGGTGGAACAATTGACTCTAGCGGTAAGGAGGTCAAAAAGAATAAGAAAACCAGTTGAAAGGTATAGTCCACCCGACTTATGTTTCGTATTCATGCTAACTTCCATAGACGATGAGCCCAAGTCGGTCAGTGAGGTAGTTGACTCGGAAGAGGGTAAAATTTGGAAGGATGCCATGGTCGAAGAGATGGAATCCTTGTACAAGAATGAGACATGGGATTTAGTCAAGTTACTTAGTGGAAGGAAGCATGTTGGTAGCAAGTGGGTGTTCAAGAAGAAGATGAATGTCGCAGGACAAGTCGAGAAGTTCAAAGCTCAACTGGTAGCGAAAGGATATTCCCAAGTTGAGGGATTCAACTTTGGTGAGATTTTTTCCCCTTTTGAAAAACTAACTTCCATTAGAGTACTAATGTCTCTGGCTACAACATTCAATCTAAAGATAGAACATATGGATGTGAAGAAAACGTTCCTACATTGGGACCTAGAAGAAGAAATCCACATGAAACAACCTCAAGGATTTGTAGTAAAGGGCAAGCAAGATTTGGTGTGCAAACTCAAAATATCCCTTTATGGTCTAAACAATCACCAAGGGTGTGGTACGAGAAGTTTTACACATAAATCCTTAGTTTGGGATTTGTGAGAAGAAAAGTTGATCACTGTATATATTCCAAGGAAGAAGATGGGAATTTCAAATATGTAGCTTTGTATCTCAATGACATGTTGTTGATTGGAAACAATATGGACGCAATAAAGGAGGTGAAGAAGCAATTATCCTCCAAGTTTGACATGAAGGATATCAGTGCAGCTAACTTCATTCTGGGAATGGAGATTAAGAGAGATCGAGCCATCAGAAAGCTCTGGTTGAATAAAATGAAGTATGTTGAAACAATTATGAAATGATTCAACATGCAGGATCACAAACCATTGAAGGTGCCAATTCTAGTGGGAGCAAGGCTTACTATTGAATAGTGTCCAAAGAAACAGGAAGGGATAGAGGATGTGGCACGTGTTCCCTATGAAAGTGTGGTTTGTATTCTGATATATGTGATGGTCTGCACTCGACCAGACATTTCCCATGCAGTGTGTTAGCACTGAGATTCACCCTCAGATTGCCAGAGGATAAGCCCTGTACCCATCAAAAGGTTTGTGAATGTAAATTTATGATGAAAGGTCAGATGGACAAAACTCAACATAAGAATTCTTTAACACACAAATCTAGGCTAGCATGCATAAGCAAATGAGGTTTTTATTAACTTCAGTCAGTGGTTTAAGGACAAAGGTGAATAGAAGGAAGACTTAGTGAGGAAGGTGGATAAGTCTTCTATAAGCATGAGGCCTTCAAGCAGCTAGGTGAAGAAAAACTCAGTCACAAGAACCTCTTGAAACTAAAGTTTAAAACACTGAAAAAACATTCATAGCAGCATTATAATCAAACATCCATTATAACACAGCCACAACATCTCATATGGATCATCCACTCACGAAAATTTCAGAGTAAGAGGAAACAAGATGATTAAAGGAAACTGACTTCTATTAACGAAAATGTATCAAGTCCCATACATAACCAGAGAATAGATCTACTTAGTAAAAATATTACAAAAGGGAGATTTTCTCAACCATCTGCGCCTTCTCAAATAATTCATCTAATATATTTATAATCAAGACAATAGTTGGTGTCTTCTCTTGCATGTCTTGTTCCTTCTGTCAGAAGGAGACTTTGATCAGTATGGGCATGTAGGAGAAACTGCCCTCTGTTGTACTTCAGGCTGACAGCTTTCTATCTCCTCGATTAGACCCTCCATGCTTCCATTTAAGGGGGGTAGCAGATAGTTCAACCACCAGTCCTGCCTTCATTAACGGATTTCTTCTTGGGATCAGGATGTGGAAAAATTTCCCTCTGCGGTACTTCAAGACGACAATTTTCTGTCTCCTCAGCCAAACCCTCAATGCTTCCATTTAAGGGGGTATTTGATTGCTCTCTTTCCTCTGGTGATAGATTGGTCATGGTCTACTAACATTTTGCTTCTCCTTGTGACGTTCATTTGATGAATTGGATTAACGCCCAGTTTATGTTGCCACGCATTGATCTCGGATTGGACCCCATATAAGCACGTCATTGTGGAAGCTGCCAAGAGAGATTTGGGTCCACACCGCTTCAGCCCCCGCAATCCACCACCAATTTCCACGCATATCTTTAGCTATATTGTGGTTTCAATTGCAGGACCGCTCTAGAATTTTATCGTTCGAGCATGTTTCGTCCTCGTAATGAAGTGTGGTCGTCGATCTGCTGCAAATCCACAATCTGGGAAACCCTGCTATTTTAGAGCCCCCGCTAAAATTTATCCTTCTGCCAACTGCAAAACCCTTTTAGACCATGCTTAGAGATGGAGCCAATTTTGGCTTTTGGGAGCTTTGAATGTTGAGAAAGAATACCTCCCAGAGAATGATCTCCTGAATCTGACGTGATGGCCTGATGCTATATAATGTCATGGCTAGTGATGGATGAGCGCCATGTGTCTTCGACACTTCGGGCTTTGAGATGCTTGGATGGAAATCTCCTGAAGTCACTTTCTCTCGGTTGGCATGGTAGCCTCTTGTTAACTTTGGGACTTCGGGCCTTCCAGTGATACTGCTGCAAAGATCAAGGGTTCTTGTTGATTTGAGATCAATGGTCCACAATTACTTCGGGAGTTCAGGCTTCGAGAGTTTTCTTCTATTTTCTCGTGCAATCCTTCGAAGTGTCGTATCTCTGAAGTGAGTGATCTTCCTCCACGTGTCCTCTTTTTTTGGACAGTCAAGATTCACTTTGGTAGTTTGGGCTTCGGGCCTTTTCAATGCACAGCTCTTACAATCCTCTGGAGCGTCATATTTACGAAGTGAGAGATCTGGCGTCGTGTGTCCTCTTGCTTTGGGGGGTCGAGATTCACTTCGGGAGTTCGGGCTTCGGGCCTTTTCAATGCATAGCTCTTACAATCCTCCGGAGCGTCATATTTTTGGAGTGAGAAATCTTGCATCACGTGTCCTCATTGATGGAAGGTCTAGATGAACTTCGAGCTTCGAGCTTTCGGGAGTCCTTTACTCACTCAGCTTCTGCTTGCTTCCTCCTGGAGTACAAGATAGCCTTCTACATGTCCCTTTCTTGAATATCAACGATCCTGAGAGATTGCAGGCTCACAACTTGCACAAACTTTAACTTCCTTCATGATTCCCACAATGTAAAGATGCTCGTTTGTAGTGGGATTAGCATGCACCATTGATCTATTGATCTAGCAAGATCAATGATCCTGAGTGATTTTGGGCTCACAACTTGTAGAAACTTTAATTTTCTTCCCAATCCCCACAATGCCTCCCCATCGTCGATCTATCTCCAATGAGATCTGACGGTTGTGACTTAATCTTTGCTTGATCTGACAGTTGATATTTCTCTCACTCAAAACTTACGGCTAAAAATTGAACCTGTTTTCCTACTTGTATTTTGAACCCGAAAAGGACTGTTGTTTTTTGCTCATAGTTTTTCCCTACGCATACAAAGGACTTGGTCATCCTGCAAAAGCTACATATGACCCATGACAACTTCATGTGATAACATTGGCTCCACAGGGGATGGCATGATCCATGTGAGCTGCCAAGAACAAGCAGCTTCAGTGTCTTATCCTAGGGCTATGGGGTCACTTAATTAAACATAAATAAAAACTAAAAGTGATATTTACAATGAATGGAAATCCATTCATGGCTTAAGCAATATATATTTTTAGAAAGTACCAATTGACAGGGCCACCAAAAAATTCGGAATCCTCCAAGTTCTGCAATTTATAAGTGTTATTTGAAAATACCTCAGAAATCTTGATCGGACCAATCCACAAGGCTTCTAATTTACCATGTTTTCATTTTTCTTACTTGGGTGCATCCCACTTGAGCACTAGATCTCCCAGCTAGAAATATTCTTTGCTTACCTTCTTGTTAAAATCTTGCTTAATATTTTGTTGATGGTCCTGTGCTTTTCCAAGTAGTTTCTCCCTAGTCTGATGTACTTATACTAGTTGTTGTATCCTCCTAACCATATCATCAAGTTCTCCTTGGTATTCCTAGAGGAATTTTTCCACATGCAGGACAAGTTGAGTAGGAAAGATAGCCTCAAACCCATATACAAGATGAAAAGGGGAAACACCAAGTGACCTCTTTGTTGTAAAGCTATCATCCCATAAGGAAAATTTTAGCCTTGAGTCCCATGCTTTCTTATTGTCTTCTAACAATTTCTTGATGATCTTTATGAGGCACTTGTTAGAGGACTCTACCAAAGAATTTCCTTGGGGGTAGTAAGGAGTAGAATGGACTAATTTAATCCCATATTGTTCACAGGACTTGATCAATGGTCAATCTTTGAAGGAGGTGGCATTGTCAGTAACAATCATGCTTGGACAACCAAATCTTGACAGGATATCCTTGAGAAAACTAATGATTACCTTGTGGGAGGCATTCCTTGTAGGAATGTCTTCTATCCACTTGGTAAATTAATCGGTGGCAGTCAAAATCCACATATGCTGACCACTTCAATCTGGATGGATTTCCCCAATGAATTCAATACCCCATTGTTGAAAAGGTTCGGAAGCCACCACAGGCTTCAAAGGCAAAGATTTGAGTTGTTTATTTCCAGAAAAATTTTGGCATTTGACACAAGCTCTAATCTATGCACAAACATCAGTAAAAAGGCTAGGCCAAAAATACCCAGCTCTAAGGATCTTATAGGTTGTGGTTCTCCAAAAATGATGGCCTCCACATAAGTTGTCATGAAAGTCACTCATGGCCCTTTGAGCTTCCTGTGGATCTAAACATCTCAAAAGAACTCCCAGAGGATATTTCCAATACAAGATATGATCAATGAGACAATATATGATTTCTTTAAGTTTCAAATTTCTCACCTTGTTCTTGTCCAAATCATCAGGAGGTTGCAACTTTTGCAGAAAATATATGATGTCTTTATACCAAGTGCATTCTGTCAAATTTGGGTTGGCATGAGAGATTTTATCAACAAACTTAGCTTGTTGATTTTCTGAGTTTATATTCATGAAATTAACCCCTAAAGCTTTGCAATTTGATTCATCCATCAACCTGGCTAAACCTTGGCCCTTCACTAGTTTAGCGGGATTCATTTCAAGGTCAAATTCTAGAATTTTAGCAATCCATTTTCTCCTCTTCCCATCTATGTCTGGCTAGATAAACATCTCTATCACTGAAGTTGAAGGGACATATGAAACAATATTTGAATGCAAAACATATACTATGAAATCCTTAAGGGATTTGACCAAGCATAAGCATGTGTTTCCATGATATCATATCTCATTTTTGCATCCCTCAATGCTCTGCTGAAAAAGGAAATAGGTTGCTCTAACCCCTCTGTATTTTTCTACAGCAAAACAACAGTCAATGTGTCAAATGAGGCAAAGGAAAATATGAGAAACTCCTTAGAATAGTCAGGGATTATGAGCACATGTGCTTCAGTCAAGGCCTTTTTTATCTGATCAAAATATTCTCGAGCCTCAGTAGTCCATTTCAACTCATTTCCCTTCCTAAGCATGGTTTTAATGTACTTTACTAATTCAACAAAGTTAGATATGAACCTTCTTAGAAAATTGATTTTCCACAAGAAAGATTGAACTTCTTTCTTGGATCTATGAAAATATAAGATCTGGATTGCCTCTGCCCTACTTGTATCAATTCTTACCCCTTTTTTCGATACAATGTGCCCCAATAACTTACATTCCTTCATAGAAAACAGAGACTTCTTAGGATTGAGAGAGAGAATAAACTTTCTGCACTTCAGGAAGACCCTTTTCAAATGATGATAATGCTCTTTATCAGATTTTGAGAACATTGTAATGTTATCTAGATAGATGACTACAAACTTGTCCTTCTCCCCAATGAAGGCAATGTCCATTGCTCGCTGAAAAGTCGCTCCTGCATTCATCAACCCAAAGGGAATTTTAGCATACATGAAGGTGCCCCAAGGAGTAGTAAAGGTTGTATTCCCTCTATCTTCAGGCAAGACAGAGATATGATTGTAGCCAAAAAAGACATCAATCATAGACATCATAGATGAACCAATGACTCTCTGCAAAATGTGCTCCATCTTTGGCGAGGGGTAATTATATTTCTTGGAGCTTCTGTTCAAATTCCTAAAATCAACACATAGTCTAGTTTCCCCATTTTTCTTCCTCACAGGAACCAAGTTAGCCACCCACTCAGAGTATCTCAAAGGAATTATGATTTTGGCATCTAACAACTTTTGTACTTCTTTTTCCATAATAGGCAGCATCATGGGATTTATCTGTCTAAGTTTCTTCCTAAAAGCCTTGGTCTCCTCTTTCAAAGGGATCTTATGTGCAATGATGTTTGTGTCATATGTTCTTAAATCTTCGTATTTACAGGAAAACACATCAGCAAACTCCTTTAAAAGATTAACATACTCAACACTTTGTTCCTTTGACAAGATGATAGACAACTTAACATACTTTGGATCCTCCTCTGCACCTAAATTTCATTCAGTGACATCAGCATTTTCAGTTGAACCTTTAACCTTTACAACAACATCATTTCTATCAAACAATCTCTCCAAGGGGACTAGTCCTTTTGGAATATGATTATCGGGCAACTGAACAATATGATGGTCAGTAATTTTATTCAGAAAAATATCAGCATGAGGGATTTTTTCAGTATCATGATCTTGATCAATATGTAAGGAAAAAAACTCATCCAAAGTCTCAAGAAATATTTTTATCTCAAGATCATCCTCAAAAACCTTCCAATGTTTGATATTGTCAGGTATAGAGGGTCTATACTTCACTTCCACATCATATTTGAGTTTAGGGGGAAAAGGAATTATGAAATTACTTGTTGAAGCAGCCAAGGAGTCTGTCATAGTGTTCTCCTCTCTTGGAACAAATGAGATATTAAAAGCTAAGAAGAAACTATCAATAAGATCCCAAACTTCATTTTTGTAAGTCCTTAACTTGGGGTGTTTAGCTTGATACCGATTTTTATCTTGATGAACAATTAATTCAGAATCTCCAAACACTGCTAGCTCTTCAATCCTCATGTCTTTAGCAGCCCTCAAACCCAAAACAAGAGCCTCATATTCTGCCACATTGTTTGTAGTTTCAAATTAAAGCTTATAGGACAAAGATATGATCTCTTGGGTAGGAGAAATAAAGACTACCCCAACACCAACACCTTCCTTAGAAGAGGCCCCATCAAAAAACATCTTCCAAACAAAGGTATTAGGAGGATCTTCACAAGAGGTGATGGATTTTTTTCTAATTTCAATAGGTGGTTGAGGAGCATCAATGATTTGTAACATACTGGATCCTAAATCAGTATCAAGTGAAAAAATAGGGTGGTTGGTAGGATTTGTTTCATCACTGGTGATGTAGGCTAATTGTGCCTCCTTATAAATCCTTCTATGTTCTCCCCAAAACGCAAGAATGGTGGCATATGAAAGGTCCATCTGCAAAGTTCCCCCTAGTTTTTGTATCCAATATCTTGACAAGAGCATCCCAAACCTAGAGGGGACATCAGCCACTACAATATCCATGACCACACTTTTCATTGGCAGTTGGAACAAGGTAACAACCAGGTATTTAATAACCCCAAGACACTTCACCTTCCTGAAATCAAATGAGTACAGGTCATGGTAGGTTTTTGTAACTTCCAACCCAAGCTCATCCATGACAGTTTTAGGCATGAGGTTATGAGATGCCCCTGAGTCCATCATGCAGTTGTGCAACACTTTATCATGAATGTTTAATGATGTGTATAAAGGGGGAGGAGAGTCATCTCTATCCTCTACCAAAGGTCCCAGGACGACAGCTGGTTTTTCATCTTGAAGGTTGACTGAATCTATGGAATTAGAGGAAGGGTCGGGTTGCAGCATTTTAGAAAGATATATTTTGAATTCCTCATTCTTAATCAGCTCCAAAAAAGTTACAGGGATTTTAATTTTTTGAATCTCACTCTCAAAGCTAAAAGAGGATGAAGATTTCAGAAGCTCCTTAACTTCTTGGATAGGGCTCTTAGCCAATTTTTGGGGGTTTTGTGCATCTTTTTCTTTGTTGCCAGTTGCCACAGCATTAGCAGAATTTTCTGTTTTAGTGGGCTGATCAGAAGTGTCAATCTTCCCATCTTTCTGTTTTGGCCTTAGGTTGTATTTACTTGGATTGCCATTTGTTTTTTCCCCTTTACTCAATTCATTTAAATTATTATCCATGAGAGACTCTTCATATGTAGATTGGGTTAAATGATGAGATGAAGAGGTGTCATCAAGACAATGGATTTCAGGATCAGTTTCTTCATCCTCTTCTCCTTCATCAGCAACAAGATTGTTTTGGAGAGGGGCTTGGACATTTTGATCATCCCTATCCATATTTATTTGATCTCTTTGGAGGACCTGAGGGGAATTATTTGGTCTTCTGAAATTAACTCTATTATCAGCATTTTGTGTGCTCCTAAAGTTTTGTTTTCCTTCAAGTTTAAACTTCTCCATTTCAACTAAGTGATTTTACCAATTTTGTGAGTTCATCAACTTGAGGGTGGACGACAGGAGATTCTGAGGTTGAATATTCAACCCTACCTTTCCTTCTATCTCTATGAGATTTTCCTCTAAGCTTGTCAGCTGCCAATATGTTAGATTCTACTTCCAAAGATGCATCTTGCATATGAGCTAGAGAGGTAGATATTATTTCTCTCAACAGAAGGAAAAACTCAAGGTCAAAATCATTTGCATAGGTAATCTTGGCGGAGGTTTATGTAGGCTTTATTTCAGTGGGAATCTTGTTGTACATTCTATTAAATATTTTTGAGAAATCTGAAACAGATTCCCCCTCTTTCCTCTTAAGTGAGTCAAATTATGTAATATAATAAAGGAAATCATGTTTATCCCCACAATGCCTCAAGAAAGAATCATCCAAAGCTTCAATCCCAACAATAGATCCAGGAGTCAAACCCCTAAACCATTTTCTAGCCTCATCATCAAGGCTCTGTACTAATACCCTCATCCATACATCTTCATTCTCAATGCTAAGATTATCTGCATAACTATAAAAACTTGCAAGGTGTTCCTCTGCAGTTATGTCTTCCTCCCCTGTGAACTTGGGCATGTACTTAAGGTACTCTCCAACTGGGAGAGAATTCACAGGTTGAGGTAAAATAAGAGGGGCATATCTAGCAGCCATTATGGCATCCATCATTTTTCTATGAAGATTAGAACTTGTCATTGGGTTGTGAGTTGTAGGAGAATAAGGGGGAGATGGATCTTTGAAAGATACAAATGCAGATTGGATTTTTGGAGAAAGAGGAAGCGTTTGATTCTGGGAGGAAGATGGTATGAGGTTCAAGGGAAAAGAGGTCTCCACTTCTTGAGTCACAACAACTTTGATAGGAGGAGGAGTAGGAAGGCCCAAAGTAGGAAAATCTTCGAGATTCTCAAGCTTGAACCAACTTACAACATGGGGAGAAGAAAGGGCTTCAAAATTTTCTTCTTTCAATTTGGGGCTAAAAGAAGATTATTCAATAGGAAAATTTTCAAAATCCAAACTTTTAGAAACTTCAGTAGAAGGTAAAAGAGGATAATTTGATATGGCTACTAGAGCTTTAAAAGTAGAATCATGTGAAAGACCAGGAGTACCTGGTAAAATAGTTAAATAGCCTTCTTGAGAAGCCTGTCCTTTCTTGATAATATTATCTGGGTTAGCTTTAGGTGTTGCCAGAGGTAGATGAGGAGTATACCTCGTGTGTCTTCCTTTGGGAGACACAACTAAAACAGTGGAGTCGCCAGGTGCAAGATGTAATCTTTAATGTATTGAATTCTAATGCACCTTCAGAATCAATATGCTTTGTCATTCAATCCCAGGGAAATATCTTCAATTTGTTCCCCGACAATGACACCATTAATGTTAGCACTGAGAGTCACCCTCAGATTGAAAGAGGATAATCCCAGTACCCATCAAAAGGTTTGTGAATGTAAATTTATGATGAAAGGTCCGATGAACAAAACTCAACATAAGAATGCTTTAACACACAAATATGGGCTAGCATGCATAAGAAAATGAGGTTTTGATTAACTTCAGTCAGTAGTTTAAGGACAAAGGTGAATATAAGGAAGACTTAGTGAGGAAGGTGGATAAGTCTGCTATAAGCATCAGGCCTTCAAGCAGTTGGGTGAAGAAAAACTCAGTCACAAGAACCTCTTGAAACTAAATTTTAAAACACTGAAAAACATTTATAGCATCATTATAATCAAACATCCATTATAACACAGCCACAACATCTCATATGGATCATCCAATCATGATCATTTCAAAGTAAGAGGAAACAAGATGATGAAAGGAAATTGACTTCTATTAACTAAAATGTCTCAAATCCCATACATAACCAGAGAACAGCTCTACTTAGTCAAAATATTACAAAAGGGAGCTCTGCTCAACCATATATGCCTTCTCAAATCATTCATCTGATGTATTTATAATCAAGACAGTAGTTGGCGTCTTCTATTGTATGTCTTGTTCCTTCTTTCATAAGGAGACTTTGATCAGTATGGGTGTGCAGTAGAAACTACCCTATGTTGTACATCGGGCTGATAACTTTTTGTCTCCTCGACCAGACCCTCCATGCTTCCATTTAAGGGGGGTAGCGAAAAGTTCAACCACCAGTCCTTCCTTCATTCACTGTTTCCTCTTGGGATCAGGATGTGGAAAAAATTCCCTCTGTGGTACTTCAGGCCGATAGCTTTATGTCTCCTCGGCCAGACCCTAAATGCTTCCATTTAAGGGGGTATTTGATTGCTCTCTTTCCTCTGGTGATAGACTAGTCACGGTTTTCTAAAGCTTTGCTTCTCCTTGTGAAGCTCCTTTGATAAATTGTCTTAGCTCCCAGTTTATGTTTCCACATGTTGATCTTGAATTGGACCCCATATAAGCACGTGATAGTAAAAGCTGCCAAGAGCAGTTTGGGTCCACACTGCTTTGGCCCCTGCAATCTACCACCAACTTCCACGCATCTCTTTCTCTATACTTTGGTTTCGATTGCGGGACCGCTCTAGAATTTTATTGTTCGAGCATGTTCTATCCCCACAATGAAGTGTGGTCATCGATCTACTGAAAATCCGCAATCTGGGAAACCCTGCTATTTTAGCACCCCCGCTAAAATTTATCCGTCTACCAACTCCAGAACCCTTTTAGACCATGCTTAGAGATGGAGCCAATTTTGGCACTTGGGAGATTTGAATGTTGAGCAGGAATACCTCCCGAAGGATGATCTCCTGAATCTGATGTGGTGACCTGATGCTATATAATGTCACGGCTAGTGATGGATGAGTGCCATGTGTCTTCGGCACTTTGGCACTTCGGGCTTCAAGATGCTTGGATGGAAATATCTTGAAGTCACTTTCTCCTAGTTTACGTGGCAACCTCTCGTTAACTTTGGAACTTTGGGCCTTCTGGTGATACTGCTACAAAGATCAATGGTTCTTGTTGATTTGAGATCAACGGTCCACAATTGCTTCGGGAGTTCGGGCTTCAGGATTTTTCTTTTTCTTTCCTGCACAATCCTTTGAAGTGTCATATCTCCGAAGTGAGAGATCTGCCTCCATGTGTCCTCTTGTTTTGGACGACCGAGATTCACTTTGGGAGTTTGGGCTTCGGTCCTTTTCAATGCATAGCTCTTACAATCCTCCGGAGCGTCATATTTTTGGAGTGAGAGATCTGGCACCGTGTGTCCTCTTGTTTTGGACGGTTGAGATTCACTTCGGGATTTCAGGGTTCGGGCATTTTCAATGCATAGCTCTTACAATCCTCCGGAGCGTTGTATTTCTGGAGTGAGAGATCTGGCTCTGTGTGTCCTCGTTGATGGACAGTCCAGATGAACTCTGGGCTTCGGGCTTTCAGAAGTCCTTTACTCACTCAGATTCTTCTTGCTTCCTCCTGGAGTACGAGATTGCCTACCACGTTTCCCTTGCTTGAAAATCAACGATCTTGAGCGATTGCGAGCTCACTACTTGCACAAAATTTAACTTCCTTCTCGATTCCCGCAATGCAAAGATGCTCGTTCATAGCGGGATTGTCATGCATCATTGATCTGTTGATCTAGCAAGATCAACAATCCTGAGCGATTTTGGGCTCATAACTTGTAGAAACTTGTACTTGTTTCCCAATCCCCTCAATGCCTCCCCACCGTCGATCTCTCTCCAATGAGATCTAACGGTCGTGAATTAATATTTGCTTGATCTGACAGCTAATCTTGTTCTCGCTCAAAACTTATGACTTAAAATTGAACCCCGTTTGCCAGTTTGTATTTCGAACTCGAAAAGGAATGTTTCTTTTTGCTCATAGTTTTTCCCTGCGCACACAAAGGACTTGGTCGGCCTGCAAAAACTACATATGACGCGTGAAAACTTCATGTGATAACACAATGGGAGTGTTGAGAAGATACATGTCAACACTTGGAAAGGAGCACTAGACAACTGTCAAGAGAGTATTCAGGTATTTGTGTGGCACGAAGTACTATGTTATATGCTACCAAGGAAAACAGAGGTGACAGTCGTAAATTAGATGTACTTGGCTTTGTCGTCGTCGATTGGGCTGGAGATCTGGATCGACGGAGGTTGACCAGCAGATATGTCTTCAAGATGTTCAGTGGAGAAATAAGATGGATGAGTAAGTGACATGCGGTCATAGCCTTGTCGACAATAGAATCTGAATACATGGTGGACACTCGTGGAAGCAAAGAATCGGTATGGCGTCAAAGGTTGTGTTCAGGAATCGGGTTTGGGAAAAGAGCTATGAAGGTAAGTTGCGACAGTTAAAGTGCAATATTTCTGGCAAAGAACCCTACTTATCATTCAAAGACCAAGCACATTGATGTACAATACCATTTCGTAAGAGAAATGGTGGAAAGTAAAAAGGTGATACTGTAGATAGTAGACACATCGGAAAACATAGTAGACTCGTTGACCAAGTCTGTGAGTGTTGTGAAGTTCTCTTGGTGCAGAGAGGCAATGGGCATTGTTTCCCTGGGTCTATGAGTGAAAGTTTGGGGAACCTCTTGTTTCAAAAAAGAAGACAAGTGGGAGAATTTTGGGTTGTTATATTCTTTGCAGTGAAAGTCTAGTCGAGGTGAATCGACATTGACGGTTGAAATTGAGGTAGATCGACAGTAGGTCAAAGTTGAGGTAGATCGACAGCAAGTCAAAGGTCGAGGAAGTCGACCAGGTAAAGTCAAAGTCAAAGATATTTACAGCAATTCAACTGACAAGAGATTGAAGTGTGGGTGTGAGATGACCGACTAGAGAATGAATGGAGGTTGACTGGTAAACCTGACTTCGAGTCGACTGTAACAAAATCCCTAGATTTGTGGGATTTGTAGCCAATGATATGCATGGATTTGTAATCGTTTTTTGGGCGCCAATATTTAGGGTTTTCCCTGTTGTAAATCCTATAAAGAGATGAGTTTTAAGGTCATAAATTCTGTTGTTGTATGTGATCATAGAATACATGTTTGCAGGTTAATGCATGTGTAAGTGTAGGTAGTTGGTCATGCATATGTAATCCTATTTGGCTACATGGTTGTTCTTTCCTGTGAAAGAGGGTATGATGTTGATTGTGTCTTAGGTGTGGACCAAGGTTAGACATGTAACCTTTTATTCTGAATGAATAATACAACAAGAGAGAAGAAAGCTCAAAGGAATGTTGGTTTTCCTAGTTAAGGGTTTCCAGGGTAAAATCTTGATGTACTATGTGATTTCTTGTGTAATTTGTTTTTTTCATTAAATTCTTCTTCTCTTCTTCTAGGATTAGTGGAAGTGTCTTGCATTTCCTGACAATATATTCTCTTTATGAATTCTTTCCTAATATAATTTTTTTTTTAAACCCTTAGGTTATCCTCCAATCGACACAATGCTTCTTAAAATGGTGGTGTTTGATGGCGGCCAATGGTTATCAATCCTTTCACAAATGTTGAGTTATTGTAGATTTCTTTGACATATAAATAATTTGGAAAGCTACCAATATTTTCACCTTTTCACTTTTCATTTACTCCATGTAAAAAAATAAAACTTATCCTCCACGTAAAGAGATATTGTATTTCCCTTTTTTTTCCATCTTGCACAAATTCCTCTATGTAAAAAGATAAAACATATCCCCAACATAAAGAGATATTTGTATTTCATTTTTTATTCAGCGTAAAAAATCCTCCATGTATTCGTTGTAAAGTCACTCTTTACATTGTCAACTTATATATATGGTTGACTTGATACTTCTTCGCGTGTACCTTTTTTTATGGGTGTTGGTCAATGAATTTGATATTTCTAGACTTCAATATTAGCAGTGTAAATTATTTTCTTCAATAGAAATTTATGCATGTCAGAAACCAGTTTGGGGTCAAAGACCCATAATCAGAGAAACTTTGTAACTTATATGTCCAAGCGCTGGATTAAAATGGCTTTGATAATAGCATGGCCAAAGGCTAGGACCGGACTTGCTCTAATACCAAATGGGTTCATACGTGGTGTTAGAGCCGCATTTTTTCATTTGGTTCAAATCTTTTTTAAAAGTCAAATGTCGGTTCTTAAGTTCTTTTTCGCTTCATGACATTCACCTACTAAAAATCTCAGTAGTCTCGTCATGCGAAATAGAGGGGGATGTGATGTTTTTTAAGTTACCACTTTTTATCGTTAAACGAAGATTGTTGCTTTTTGTACCTCGGAATATCGCTCTTCATGAGTTACAAGTCACAAGATTTACAAACCCCGATGTGAGAAGTCACGAAGAGTTTTAAAAGCTTACCTCAGGTGAAAGCTAAGAGTGAGACCATGTAAACCCCAGTCAAGTGCTGTCGGGATTTCGCGTCTCGGCATTCACTCTCTCCTAAAACATTATCGCTAAAACTCTGAAGCCACGAAACTTTTACCTAAGTAACCCAGGTTAGAGTCAGGGTTGATTAGTTTTGACCATGATTAAGTTTCTCAGGATTTCGCGACTCGGCTTACATTCCTCCCGGAAACTTTACCTTTGAAGTCCTGAGCCGCGAAGTCGCGATATAAATGAAATCATAATTAATTAAAACACTTAATTTTAGTTACATCCTTTCTTAATTAAATCTAATCATCGCAGTCTCGGGTTTTAGAGGCTCGAAAGGTTAGAGTTAAAAGTCCCGATACAGCGAACGTCGAAATGTTGATTTAAATCCTGATTAAAGCCAAGCCAGCATAATCAATGTTTAATGCAAATGATAATAATGCACAGTTTATGAGGTAATTTCAAAGGTTCCCTGCGCCAGCTTGTGCCACGAACCATCGAATTTTATGGCATTAATTGGAAATAAGGCGAAACGGAAAAGTAAGGATATGGTTTTTATTGCCAAAATCTCTATCTAAATATGATTGGACCGTTATGTTCGTAAGGACATCGATATGTTAAATGTTCAAAGCTATAGATCTTTTGCTTCCTATTTTATTCATAAAGTTCATTTCTATCCCGCACAGATAATATTTTCTCAGTAAGCTAACTTTTATATGTATACGCATTTTTATTGCAGAAGAGCTAAGTTACAATCCCCTGTCATGGCCCCGCAAAAAGCATCAAAGGCAAGCGCTGAGGTTTCAGGACAAGGTTCTGATAATGTTTTGGATACTTCACCTCGAAGTGTTGATTCCATGCAAACCTGGTCATACGTCTCATAGGTTTTGCAGTCAGATGTGGTGAATTGTTCAGACAATTCCAGTGACAACGAGAAAGACGACATGACTACCAAATACAAGATCGTTGTCCAGGCAGAGATGCACAAAGTAGTGGCCAGGCCACGCCTTCTACCTTACTATGACATGATTCGATGGGCACTAGATCATGTAGACATCCCTACCAGAACCATCATCAACGAGCAGAAGGTCATTGTTGGGACCTTTAGACCAGAAAACTTACAGGCGATGTACAAGTTACCACCCATGTCAGAATTCACATACAATGCAGAGTTCCTAGAGGGTTTTAAACAGAAGGAATGTGAGCAATACGCGAAAATTTTATCTGATTTGATCAAGGATTGGGTCTCACACCCGGCGAAGTTCAGGGTAGACAGCAATGGAATTTATTCCATATCTTCTTTAGAACCACAGTTCAAATACGTAGCGATGATGACCTGTAGATTGTACGGGAGGGAAGACACCACACATTTTTTCCTCCCATGGGTGCCCTTGATATACTCAGTAGCAGAAGGCTCTTCTTTCGACTGGGCCAAAATGTTATCAGACAGCCTGACCAGTCGGATTACAGAATATCGGATGCAGAAAGAGAGCGGGAAAGATGCTTCATTTTTTATGTCCGCATATCTCATGGACGCAGTATGTTCCATGACACCTTTTCACTTGATGAATTGGAGCTAGGCTCCATCGGATGTTGAACTAGTCCATGTATACCATTCTAAGATTTGGGAGGACAAGGCTTCATATTTCGTATACGAAATTTTCAACTAGGTAATGGTACCGATGCATGTTGCCATCTTCGGTAATCCGCCACCCAGGATATTGGATAACATCACGGCAAATTTAAGCAGAGTGGTCGATTGGTATGTGGAGAAAGAATTTTCATACATCATGGTTTTTTATGCTTCCATCCCTCTGCATGCTTTACCCTTATTTATACCCAACAGGCTGGCTTTTCGTGAGATCACCAGGCAAACCATAATCGGTGGTATAAGTAAAGAACTGAAAGGGTTTTCAAAAAAGGTATGGCCACCTTTTCCTATTCATTTAAACACCTATTCATTATTAGACTTCGAGCATGCAAAGGCCGAGGCAGCAGCCCTAGAAGATATAAAGTTGGTTCACATCGAATTCAAGAAACACAATCCACACAGGGTCGTGAGTAATCATTTGGCCAGTTGTGGCCTTAAAAGATTTGAGCACGATAATTCGCCTCATGATGATATTTTTCAAGGCGCAAAATCTTATGACAAGGTTTTGGCTCGAATACAAGCCCTGTCGCCCGAAGAGAGGGCTGATGTTGTCAGATTCTAAGAGAATAGGTGGAGTTTCCTTCCTCCAGTATTACGGGGTGAAGATCTGATGATAGCAAAGGAGAAACAAACAGAAGCTGAAGGCTCTAAAGGTTCATCACCCATCCAAGAAGAACAACAAGATAAAGAAGAGCAAGATGGGGGCCCGAAACAGGAAGCCAAGGCTTCCGATCCTCCAAGCGATCCAGCTTCGGTCCTTACTCCCAGGAAATATTCTAAATAGGTGGGTAATCCCATCTCCTCCATTACCCCCCTACAGTCTGCAAAGGAAATCTCGGACGCAGGTTGGATTTTGGGTGAAAAATTGACACCTATATCAATAGAAGAGCTACCTCCAAATGAATTCTTCTTCGATAAGAAGAGGAAAGTGGTTGTGAGACAAGAACTCTACCAAGAGGCAGGTAATGTCTCTAAGAAATTTAAAATTTTAACTGATGGGAGAAATATGAAGAAAGTAGAATTCGGGACACAAATAGTAGGAACATTGGGGGCTTTCGCCGGGGTGAACCAATATTCAGTCGGGACCCTAAAAGATCAGCTAAAACGAAAAAATCATTTGATCAAGATGCTAGAGGCTAAACTAGCTACAACAGAGGTTGCTGCTAAAGATCAGGCAAGTGCAACTTTAGAGCAAGCAAGAATAGAAGATCAAAAAGAAATTGAGCAACTTAAAGTCGATCTCGAACAGACACAGTTGAAGGTTCAGACGAGTCAAACTCAGATAAGCTAGAAGGGAGAATTGATAGACCTGCTTTGGGCCAAACTAGAATTCGCTGAAAGCCAGGTAATCGATATCGGGATATTTCAATCCCAGACAATAGAGATCAGAAAAAGGTTATCGCCGGTGCAGCAGGGTCTACTTGTTAAAGTAGAAACAATTCAAAGTAGCTTCCAACTCATTGATCAGGTGTTGGAAAACCTCTCACATAAAGAAAGGGATGTTGGAGCATCTCGGGTGGCATTCCAGGAGGCTATTATAGCCACAACGAGAAGGGAAACAAGCAGTAGTTCTAGTTTTCCCATCACAGAGCAGACCAGGAGTAATATCTTGTTGAAAGAATGGGAGCGAAATATATCTGAAGGAAAACAACAAGCTATGAAGCTAAGGAAATCTTGCGAAGAAATTTATGATTTGTTAAGTGAGATTTGTTTGGGTTCCGATGGTGAAAGTGGCATGGATATACTGGGTCAGATCAATACAGCTAAATATATGCTAAATATCAAGGAAAATGAAGAAAGAGAATTAGCCGAAATATCACAAATAACTCAAACAGACATAGTGCAACTAGAAAAATGGCTAATTAAACCGAGTATATTGTTATTCTCTATCAATGCTAAAGATAAACAGGTGGAAGGAAAGCTGCCGCTATTGATGAAAGACTTCTATATTTTCGAGGCAAATAATCAAGGAGAGCCATCTAAGTTGATATCACAGTTAGTGGAGAAGTGTGTTATTTGTAAGGAGCATGTGAAGAGGCAGGTTTCAGGTACCAGATGAGAACAGAGATAAAGAAACGAAACGTTTCGACTCCTTTGATTGTAACCGAAAACCTCTGGAACTATTGAGATTCCAGCGCATGAAAATTTGTATAAATATACATTTTGAAGAAAGAAAAAGAGGCTGGACATTTTTGATTAATTGTAATAGAGACTATCTCTTTTCGAGAACTAATACAAAGCAATCCAGAGATTCCTAATTCCGTCACTACTATGTTATGAGTTTGTTCTCTCTGTTATTTCATATTCATTCTCATTTCACTTATATATATCTAATGAATGTCGCATTGCAATTTAGTAAAACTTCTACTGCAATGATTAATTTTTTGCTATCTATTGTTTACATTTTTTCCTCTGTATCGGCTACTAGCAGGTACAAGACCTATAAATCTTTAGGTTGTCATATTTTATGCTTCATCGGACCATTTCTTATCTTATTTTCTTCTCATGTTTACAGAGTGAGATTCTCTTTTGATAGGAGCCTTATTATATAGATATCTTAATGTTTTTCCCATAATTCATACACCATTTATTTCAAATATAACGCAGTTATGGAAAAAGGCCTTTGGTTTGCAATTTGCTTTTAATATTGATTTCTAAATTTCTCTTTTATAAAATCAAATTGATACAGCATAAAAACTTTCGGATTTCTTTAAATTTTTTGTTCCTCTATGATTGTGCCTGTTGTAAGATAACCCAATATTGAACCCAGCTTGACAGATCAAACCCATATCACTTTAAATCTCTTTGATACCATACTTAAAACGGCTAACACCCGGGCAAAACTTGAATGTTCATGGGTTGCAATTGAAAGGGATATAAACATCCAAGAACAGTTGGCAGCCAGACAACAACAACCTAGAAATCAACCCTAGCTTCCTTTCCCGAAGGTATACCCTCCTCCCTTTTTACATATTACTAACTTTCGGATGCCTAGACACTGTACTTTTTAAAGCCTTAAGTACAAACTCTAGAACAACATCTTTTTGGCGTCGTTGTCGAGGACGAAGTTACGAAACCTTTTCCCTGGGAAGAACGACATATTTTCAAGCTTCACCCTTTGATAGTGAACAAAGAGTGAGCGCTTTCTAAAGGATTTTATTATCTTTCACTTGGTGACTCTACGTATAAGTAAGCTGGCATCCGGTTGAAGGAATACTAGACATTACCTAGAGAACAAGAAGACCACGCCCGTTTCAGATCCTGAAAAAATACTAAAAGATAGAGGTTCTCTTAAGCTGACTACTGTAGTCTATCAGCTTAAACACCTGCAGCCCAAGACCAAAAGTTCTTGTGAACCTTCAAATTCACATAGTACACCTCCCGAAACCACTAATTCATTTTTATTCAGCTCTGTGGTTAAAAGTAAAATCCTTCCGAAAACCTCTGTTGGACACAAAGGTAAAAACTCGACAGTAAATTTAATAGCAGTTGATATCCCGCCGATTCTCCTTTCAGACCTCCCAGCCTCATCAAGTCTCGAAGAGTATACTATATACTCATATCTCACACCCGCGGGATCCCCTGATTACGTCTTCTACAAATCTGAAGATCCAAGTCCTCACATCTCCGATCACCCATCTTTGGCCTTCCCGTCTCATGAAGAAGCTAAAGATTTTCTTTTAGTGTTCCAGAACCCTCTATACAATACATCGTTTCCTTATCTAGTAGTACCAATGGCAGTCGCCGGAGGAGGAGGTGGAGGGGTTTTCGGAGGTGGAGGAGTTTTAGGAGGTGGTGAGGCTCCAGGAGGAGGATCAGGAAGCCAAGGGCCTCTCCCTCCTCCCAGATTTTTCGCTAAAGTGGCTGCAAGATATGCACCTTTGGTTCTACCTGTCCCTCTTCATGACCTTCCCAAAAATTATATAAAAAACTTACCTAAGTTTACAGGAGAAGGAGACTTGACCGTAGTGGAACATATAAACTTCTTAGATCAGTTCGCGGATATCGTAGGTCTCGAACACGAAGACATGTATTCGAGGCTTTTTGTCCAAACTTTCAAAGGACTGGTACGAACCTAGTTTCAAAGCCTACCCACAGGGTCTATTCTATCTTACAATGCCTTAGAAGATGCCTTTCTTAGACAATGGGGTGAGAGAAAAGACCACTTATATTATCTAATCGAGTTCGGATCTTTAAAGAAAAGGAATTCAGAAACAGTTATGGAATTTATCCAAAGATTTAATAAATTGTATAATAAGATCCCAACCGAAGTCAAACCCTCCCAACCTGTAGCCAAAGTAACCTTCGCAGGATCTTTCAAACCTGACTTCACCCTTCTCTTAAGAGAAAGGCGGGGGGCTACCTTAACCCAAATGCAGGATGATGCTATGGAAATTGAGTCCAACATGATGGCCTCTGGAAAGTTGAAAGCTAGGATAGAAATGGGGAACAGAGAAACCAGACATTTTAGGGAACAAGCGAGACCCTCATGATCTAATAGATCCACAGATGACAAAATGGATGATATGGCTAGGGTAATTAAAGAATTGTCGAATAAGATTTCCAAAATGGAGATAGACCATTCCAAGAGTGATCCTTTCGTTAAAAGAGAATTCAGAAGAAACCCCAACCCTCAAAATAAACAAAGGCAGACTAAAAATGAAGATCAAAAAATTCAAACCCCTTTAAAAAATGAAAATTTTATAGAAGGAAATGATCTGGAAGACTTCGAAGGTCTGGAAGAAGATGTGACAAATTTGGGTGATGACTGCACTCAACTTTATATAACTAAAGAAGATTATGAGAAGTATCTAAGCACACAGCAACCCTTAGAGGAAGATGATGACATAAACAACACACATGTCTCAGACCATCAAGAAGTAACTGATTCAATAATGGCTGAAGTCCAACCTAGGTATAACCTGAGGTCTAAAAACAAGTCTGCGTTGATTTCTCAACCCAGTAAAATTCTCCCTAGAGGTGAATTATATGTACCCACCCCAAAGGAGACTGAAACCTCTAAAGGGATTGACTTATTGGATCCAAAGACAAAGGAGGTTGAGACCCAAACAAAGGAGATCAAGATGGTCGATACGCAAACACCGATAATTAAGAGCACGAGTAATAAATCAGCTCAGACAAATAAGTTAGAGAAGAAAGACCTTGAGGTTTTAACCAGAGAAACGGAAAAAGGTGGTTGTGGTTTTAGTGTCGAAAATGAAATAAATAGGATCAAAATATCGATTCCGCTGGTTGAATTAGAAAAAAACCCTGCATATCGAAAATAGATAATCAAGGTGATAGGTTGTTTAGACCAAGAAAGTCAATCAGACGAAATAAATTTGGAAGATGACAAGCCAAATATCACTTTTGGTCCACATTTCGAGGGCACCAGAGACATCGTTGCCCCTTTCTATATCACCCTAAATGTGCATGATCGACTGTTGCATAACTGCATGCTAGATTCTGGAGCTTCACATAATGTGATGCCCAAAGCTATTATGGATAGACTAGGCCTCGAGATCACCTGACCTTATGGAGATATCTACTCTTTTAATTCAAGAAGAGTCAAGTCCTTAGGTATGATAAAATATTTAGTAGTCACCCTTGCACAGGTCCCAGACAAAAGTGTTCTGATGGATGTAGTTATTGTTGATATCCCCCAAAAATATGGATTACTGTTATCAAGGTCGTGGGGAGCCAAAATTGGGGGATCCCTTCAATTGGACATGACTTATGCCACAATTCCTATATTTGGTGGGCAACTTACTAGGTTATACAGGGAAACGAGGTTAGCCTATACCGTGAGCGATCCTCAGAATCCTAAAAATTTTCCTATTTACATTGTTGATCAAGATCTAGGAAATTGTATTTTGTCTTTTGATGATGGTATAGATAGTTGCACAGAAGAAAACTGCATAGACGAGAAAGATTCAGAAAATATGCATAGTACAGGGATCTGGAAAATGTTTTTTGACGGTGCTCTATCATGTGAAGGAGCCGGTGCAGGAGTACTTTTTGTGGCACCTGAAAATAGGTTTTTCGTCCCTTTTTCTTATAGGCTTCAATGGGATATAGAATACACTAACAATGTATGTGAATATGAAGCCTTAGTTTTAGGATTGGAAGATGCCAAGAAACTGAACATAAAGAACCTAGAAGTATATGGAGATGCTGAGTTGATAGTCAAACAGATAAATCGACAATACCAAGCCAAACACCCGAGATTGAGAGCGTATAGAAATTGTTCCTGGGATCTAATGGAGAATTTCTTCTCATCTGTAAATATTCACTTCATCCCATGCGCTGAAAATTTGCAGGCCGATTTGTTAGCCAAGGCAGCCTCGATGTTCACTCCCCCCACAGCTTTTAAATTAAAATGTCGTATAGAGGTAAGGCACAGACCATCCATCCCGAACAACATAAAACATTGGCAGGTTTTTGAGGATGGCGAACAAATCAGAAAGTTCCTCGAAGCAGTGGGTCACTTTTCTGAAACTCACATCGACCAAGAGAATCAAAATGACCACACGTGGATCATGCAAGAAGGAGAAGACCCTCAGGAGTTCCGAGAAAACATTGCCAACCATCGCATGTTAGTTTTAAAAAATAATCAGATTCCAAGGGGACTAATCCCCCTGGAGAGACTTTTCGATCAAAATGACATGCCTTTAAAATCTACTCTTCAACCCCAACCTGAAGAGGTCGAAGATTGTGATATAGGGATGAAAGAAGAACCTGGGATGGTGAAAATATCAAAATATCTTCCTCCTGAGGTGAAAAATAAGTATAAGGATTTGCTTGCATGATATAAAGATGTTTTCGCCTGGTCTTACGAAGAGCTTAGGACTTACGACACTACTGTGATCGAACACAAGATACCTCTAAAGCCTGGTATCAAACCCTTTAGGCAAAAGCTTAGACAAATCAACCCTATCTTATTACCTGTAGTCGAAAGAGAATTCAAGAAGCTTTTAGACGCGAAAATAATAGTACCACTAAGATACTTCGATTGGGTGGAAAACATGGTTCCGTTTAGTAAAAAGAGTGGAGAGATTAGATTGTGTGTTGATTTTAGAAATTTAAATAAATATTCCCTAAAAGACAACTATCCTTTATCTAAAATGGATCATGTCTTAGAAAAAGTAGTCGGAGCAAATAGGATGTCTATGATTGACGGTTTCTCTGGGTATAATCAAATTGTCGTAAACGAACAAGATAAAGAGAAAACAGCTTTCACTACACCCTAGGGTACATTCATGTATGATAAAATGCCTTTTGGTCTAATGAATGCAGGTGCCACTTTCCAGCGTGCTATGGATATCACTTTCGTCGGTGAAAGAGACAAGTCTGTAGTTATCTACCTCGATGATCTAACCGTTTTTTCTAAATCTGATGAAGACCATTTAATACATCTCAAACAGACTTTCGAAAAATGTCGCAGGTTCAGTCTGTCTTTAAACCCTAAAAAGTCTCACTTCGCCATGCGGGAAGGTAAACTCCTGGGCCATATTGTGTCTCGAGGCGGAATTAAAATTGATCCCAGCAGGGTTCAAGCTATAGACACAATAAATATTCCTAGAAATGTAAAGGAAATCTAGTCATTCTTAGGAAAGATAAACTTTTTGAGAAGGTTTATTCCAAACTTCACTGAAATTGTGAAATTAATCACAGGTATGTTAAAGAAAAACAGCGAGGTAAAATGGATAGCAGAGGCCAAAGAATCGTTTGCACATATCAAGAGGGTTATAAGAGAGGCACCTGTACTAGCAAGCCCCGACTATCTAAAGTATTTTCTCATTTTCTCATTCGCTTCTGAGCACACTATTGTCGCGGTGCTCCTCCAGAAAAATGAGGAAGGTTTCGAACAACCGATAGTCTTTTTCAGCAAAAGTCTCAGAGACATGGAACTAAAATATGATATAATGGAAAAACAAGCATATTCTATGGTAAAGGCATTAAAGGATTTTAGGACTTATGTATTGCATTCAAAGATAATCGCGTATGTACCTACTAGCTCTGTAAAAGACATTTTAGTGCAGCCTGATAGTGATGGCAGAAGGGGACGGTGGCTCACAAAAATTCAAGAATTTGATCTAGAAATAAAGCTGACAAAGTTGATAAAAGGTCAAGGTTTGGCTAAACTCTTAGCTAAATCCAATTTCAGAACCCTCGGCATAAATAGCATACAGGGATGTGGAGAAGATGAAGATATGAACGAGATCTACGAGCAAACGAGTGAAGTCAGAATGTTAAGCCCTAATATTGGCTCATTACCCCTTAATTGGAGCATATTATACTAGTAATGTTATTTTATTTATGTCGGCTTTAGGCCATTAGTTGTAATTATACCTCCTAGTCTCCTATATATACCAAGGAGACATTTTCATTTTGAATCATCTTGTACTTGAACATTTAAGTGGGGTAAAAGG
>ML779762.1:1505222-1540813 GCA_009831015.1 Picea engelmannii | reverse complement strand
GTTACTCAAGCGTTGCAGACAACACTTGTCTCAAGGGGAGGGGCATGTTAATCCCTAATATTGGCTCATTACCCCTTAATTGGGGCATATTATATTAGTAATGTTATTTTATTTATGTCGTCTTTAGGCCATTAGTTGTAATTCTACCTCCTAGTCTCCTATATATACCAAGGAGACATTTTCATTTTGAATCATCTTGTACTTGAACATTTAAGTGGGGTAAAAGGAGGTTTCCCCCTTTAAGAGGCTTATTATCTTAAATTATCTCTTTTTCAAGGCGTTGAGTACTTTTTCTGAGGATTTTCTATGCTATATTGATATTTGGTTCCTAACACAGAATCGAAGAGAAGTTTTCATCCTCTGACTAGTACAAAAACATAGTATCCTACCTACTGACTTTGAAGTGCCCAAATGATTTATCTCCATCCAAAGCCAGAACGCTAAAACTACATGCGGTCAAATACTGTATATCTGAAGGTAAATTGTTTTGGAAGGACCCACTTGGCTTCCTGTTGGTTTGTTTGGTTGAATCTGAAACAAAGAAGGTCATAAGCGAATTCCACGAAGGAGTGTGGGGGGGACATCACACTTGGAGAGCGACAGCTTATAAAATCCTGAGGGCAAGGTATTATTGGCCTAAAATTTTCTTGGATGTAAATGCCAAAGTTAGGACTTGAGACCCTTGTCAATTGTTCGCAGGCAAGCATAAACTTCCATCATTACCTTTAGTTCCAGTCAAAACAGAGGCTCCTTTTCAGCAGTGGGGACTGGATTTTATAGGCGAAACTAACCCCCATTCCAGTGCTCAACACAAATGGATCCTAACCGCCACAAATTACTTTACTAAATGGGTAGAGGCTATTCCTACTAGGATGGCTATAGATTCGGTGGTAATAGATTTCCTAGAAGAAAATATTTTATCTAGATTCGGCTGCCCCCGAAAAATAGTAACAGATAATGCTCAGGCTTTTAAATCTATGGCTATGATCAGTTTTTGCCAAAAATACAATATTGTACTCAGCCATTCTACGGCATATTATCCCCAAGGAAATGGACTGGACGAATCTTCAAGCAAGAGTCTGATCAACATAATTAAGAAAGTGTTGAATGAAAACAAGAGATCCTGGCATATACATTTAAAATACGCATTATGGGCAAATCAGATTAGCACGGAAAAATCCATTGCCATTTCTCCTTTCCAGATGGTATACGAAATTGACGTGGTATTACCCATAAACTTGGCACTTCCCATAATGAAACTATGGCAAGATTAGAAAGAAGAACCAAACCACGTCACAAGGAGAATAAATCAGCTGATCGAATTACAACAGCACAGGGTCGAGGTGGACGAAAGATTGCAAAAATATCAAGATGACATGAAAATGTTATTTGACCGTAAGACAAAAGACAGAGAGTTTCTTCCAGGTGATTTGGTATTAAGATGGGATGATAGGAAGGAAGATTCGGTGAAACACGGTAAATTCGATCATATTTGGTATGGACCATTTAGAGTTGCAACTTTCGAAGGAAAAAAATCATTTTTATTAGAAAATCTGGATGGTAAAATCCTTAACAACGGGCGTTATCTAAAACACTACATGACATAATTAGTTCTCTGAGGTTTTCCATTGTATATACCGGTTTGTATTTTCTTTCTATTTCATGATTCCCATGAGGTAAGTTTTCAATTTTTATTAATTAGGTCAATATAAATAGAGATACACGGTTTTCAAATACATTTAACTTTTTTTTTAAAAGGACACTCTTTGTGTTTACAGGATTTTGGTTTGCAAACTAAATGAATGAATGGAGAAAATAGAAGGTCATGTATCGGAGATTTGCATTCGTCGAAAACAGGTGATAGAAAAGGTTTGCGGTTATTTTAAAAATGGTAAGGTAAAGCCACAAACTCCTAAAAATGGTGTTTCCTTAAGAAAGCAGAGATCTCCAAAACATCATAAAGGTCCCATAAATCTAATGTTTTTACTTAATTCTGTCCAAAAAATAAATAAATAAATAAATAAGTACAATTACTTGCTTTGGATCTTAATAATTTTAACTTAAAACACAGATAGGTGGTAGTTAAAACAAACAGAAAGTGAAGCATCTCTAGGGAAGGGTTTTCAAAAAAGTGGTTTTAATTTTCGACCCCTGCCCCTCAGCATACAAACATCTGTCCGTCACCTTTTTTTTTCGATCTTCAGATTTGTCTTCTTAAAAATGCCAAATTTCTTTTCGGATTTATATACATAGGTAGAAGAGATTATGTTTAAACTTTGAAAGTTGTAAGCGTGTTTTGGAAAGAAGGTTGGTCTTCACAACTCCTCGGTCTCTTACTAAACAAGTTATGCGTAGGTGGATCCTGAGATTTCTAGGTTTTTCAGCAGTTTCGAAGGGTTAAGGCTTACTCGAAAGAAAACCCCCAGAAAAATGTTTCCCCCTTTTTCTCCCTGTGGACCAAGGTGTTTTGAAAGTCAAAGGAAGGTTGGCACCAAGTAATCAAAGTAAGTTGACAGACCTACATTGCAAAATATTACATAGATATCACCCCTCATACAATCTGATTGCCCCCACTTCGTATTCTAAAAAGAAAATTATAAGACAGATGATGAAAGGAAAGTCATATCTAATTGTACATCTAGTCTAAAGAGACGATGAAAGGAAATTCAGAAATGATTTCCCTCATCTCATCATTTAAATGCATAAATACATTTCGAAGTGGTGAAAGGAAATTCAGCAAAAAGGGGCAGATAACTTCACCGGGGTACTGAAAAGGCTCGCTGGCAGTGAAGCAATGTCTGAGATATCTATAAGGCTGTTATACATGAATTTCACTCGGCTTTGGTAATCAACTTTTTAGAGATAGGATCCACATCCTAAGTTCAGACGGGAATCCCCGATTAAAAAATGCAATAAATTTTGTTGGGTGTAAGCCAAAAACTTCAAGATCTATTGGATTTCCTAGAACTGTTTTGATTTGTCTTAATGCAGACATAAACTCAGTAAAGAGAAAGAGAAAGTTGTGAAAGGGACTGTGGCTAAGTGAGAAATATATTTGAGTATTGAAAATCCTTACAGCAGTGAAAGACAAAAATCTTTTCTTCCCTCTGTTTATCTTCTCCCTACAGCAAGTTTCACAGAAGTGAAACCAGTGACTCCATTTACCCAATACAAGCACGTGGTCTACTGTTCTTCCCGCCTCACAGGGAGACGGGATCCCTAGTTGGAGCCTATGTTGGAGCCACCTTTTTTCATTTGGTTCAAATCTTTTTTTAAAGTCAAATGTCAGTTCTTAAGTTCTTTTTCGCTTCGTGACATTCACCTACTAAAAATCTCAGTAGTCTCGTCATGCGAAATAGTGGGGGATGTGATGTTTTTTAAGTTACCACTTTTTATCGTTAAACGAAGGTTGTTTCTTTTTGTACCTCAGAATATCGCTCTTCGTGAGTTACAAGTCACAATATTTACAAACCCCGATGTGCAAAGTCGCGAAGAGTTTTAAAATCTTACCTCAGGTGAAAGCTAAGAGTGAGACCATGTAAACCCCAGTCAAGTGTTGTCGGGATTTCGCGTCTCGGCGTTCACTCTCTCCTAAAACATTACCACTAAAACTCTAAAGCCACGAAACTTTTACCTAAGTAACCCAGGTTAGAGTCAGGGTTGATTAGTTTTGACCATGATTAAGTTTCTCGAGATTTTGCGACTTGGCTTACATTCCTCCCGGAAACTTTACCTTTGAAGTCCCGAGCTACGAAGTCGGGATATAAATGAAAGCATAATTAATTAAAACACTTAATTTTAGTTACTTCCTTTCTTAATTAAATCTAATCATCGCAGTCTCAGGTTTTAGAGGCTTGAAAGGTTAGAGTTAAAAGTCCTGATACAGTGAACGCCGAAATGTTGATTTAAATCCTGATTAAGGAAGCCAAGCCAACATAATCAATGTTTAATGCAAATGATAATAATGCACAGTTTACGAGGTAATTTCCAATGTTCCTTGCGCCATCTTGTGCCACGAACCGTCAAATTTTATGGCATTAATTGGAAATAAGGCGAAATGGCAAAGTAAGGATATGGTTTTTATTGCCAAAATCTCTATCTAAATATGATTGGACCATTATGTTCATAAGGACATTGATATGTTAAATGTTCGAAGATATAGATCTTTTGCTTCCTATTTTATTCATAAAGTTCATTTCTATCCCGCACAAAGAATTTTTTCTCAGTAAGCTAACTTCTATATGTATACGCATTTTTATTGCAGAAGAGCTAAGTTACAATCCCCTATCATGGCCCCGTGAAAAGCATCAAAGGCAAGCGCTGAGGTTTCAAGACAAGGTTATGATAATGTTTCGGAGACTTCACCTCGGAGCATTGATTCCGTGCGAACCTGGTCATATGTCTCAAAGGTTTTGCAATCAGATGTGGTGAACTATTCAGACGATTCCAGTGACAACGAGGAAGACAACATGACTACCAAATACAAGATCGTTGTCCAGGCAGAGATGCACAAAGTAGCGGCTAGGCCATGCCTTCTGCCTTACTATGACATAATCTGATGGGCGCTAGATCATGTAGACATCCCTACCAACACCATCATCAATGAGCAGAAGGTCATTGTTGGGACCTTTAGACCAGAAAACTTATAGGCGATGTACAAGTTACCACCCATGTCAGACTTCACATACAATGCAGAGTTCCTAGAGGGTTTTAAACAGAAGGAATGCGAGCAATACGTGAAAAGTTTATCTGATTTGATCAAGGATTGGGTCTCACACCCAACAAAGTTCAGGGCAGACAGCAATGGAATTTATTCCATATCTTCTTTAGAACCACAGTTCAAATACGTAGCGATGATGACCTGTAGATTGTATGGGAGGGAAGACACCACGCATTTTTTCCTCCCATGGGTGCCCTTGATATACTCAGTAGCAGAAGGCTCTTCTTTCGACTGGGCCAAAATGTTATCAGATAGCTTGACCAATCGAATCACAGAATATCGGACGCAGAAAGAGAGCGGGAAAGCTGCTTCATTTTTTATGTCCGCATATCTCATGGATGCAGTATGTTCCATGACGCCTTTTCCCTTGCTGAATTGGAGTTGGGCTCCATTGGATGCTGAGCCAGTCCATGTATACCATTCTAAGATTTGGGAGGACAAGGCTTCGGATTTCGTACACAAAATTTTCAACTAGGTAATGGTACCGATGCATGTTGCCATCTTCAGTAATCCGCCACCCAGGATATTGGATAGCATCACGGAAAATTTAAGCAGAGTGGCCAATTGGTACGTGGAGAAAGAATTTTCATACATCAAGTTTTTCGATGCTTTCGTCCCTCCGCATGCTTTACCCTTATTTATACCCGACAGGCTAGCTTGTCGCAAGATCGCCAGGCAAACCGTAATCGGTGGTATAAGTAAAGAACTGAAAGGGTTTTCAAAAAAGGTATGGCCGCCTTTTCCTGTTCATTTAAACACCTATTCATTATTAGACTTCGGGCATGCAAAGGCTGAGGCAGCAGCCCTAGAAGATATAAAGTTAGTTCACATCGAATTCAAGAAACACGATCCACACAGGGTCGTGAGTAATCATTTGGCCAGTTGTGGCCTTAAAATATTTGAGCACGAGAATTCGCCTCATGATGATATTTTTCGAGGCGCGAAATCTTATGACGAGGTTTTGGCTCGAATACAAGCCCTGTCACCCGAAGAGATGGCTGATGGTCTCAGATTCCAAGAGCATAGGCGGAGTTTCCTTCCTCCAGTATTACGTGGTGAAGATCCGATGATAGCAAAGGAGCAGCAAACAGAAGTCGAAGGCTCTAAAGGTTCAGCACCCGTCCAAGAAGAACAACGGGATAAAGAAGAGCAAGATGGGGGCCCGAAGCAGGAAGCCAAGGCTTCCGATCCTCCAAGCAAGACAACTTCGGTCATTACTCCCAGGAAATATTCTAAACAGGTCGGTAATCCCATCACCTCCATTACCCCCTACAGTCTGCAAAGGAAATCCCGGACGCAGGTTGGATTTTGGGTGAAAAATTGACACCTATATCAATAGAAGAGATACCTCTGAATGAATTCTTCTTCGATAAGAAGAGGAAAGTGGTTGTGAAACAAGAACTCTACCAAGAGGCAGGTAATGTCTCTAAGAAATTTAAAATTTTAACTGATGGGAGAAATATGAAGAAAGTAGAATTCACGACATAAATAGCAGGAACATTAGGGGCTTTCGCCACGGCGAACCAATATTCAGTCGAGACCCTAAAAGATCAGCTAAAATGAAAAAATCATTTGATCAAGACGTTAGAGGCTAAACTAGCTACAGCAGAGGCTACTGCTAAAGATTAGGCAAGTGCAACTTTAGAGCAAGCAAGAATAGAAGATCAAAAATAAATCGAGCGGCTTAAAGTTGATCTCGAACAGACACAGTTGAAGGTTCAGACGAGTCAGACTCAGATAAGCTAGCAGGGAGAATTGATAGACCAGCTTCGGGCCAAACTAGAATTCGCCGAAAGCCAGGTAATCGATATCGGGATATTTCAATCCCAAGCAATAGAGATCAGAAAAAGGTTATCTGCGACGCAACAAGGTCTGCTTGATAAAGTAGAAACAATTCAAAGTAGCTTCCAACTCATTGATCAGGTGTTGGAAAACCTCTCTCTTAAAGAAAGGGATGTCGGAGCAGCTCGGGTGGCATTCCAAGAGGCTATTATATCCACAACGAGAAGAGAAACAAGCAGTAGTTCTAGTTTTCCCATCGCAGAGCAGACCAGGGGTAATATCTTGTTGAAAGAATGGGAGTGAAATATATCTGAAGGCAAACAACAAGCTATGAAACTAAGGAAATCTTGTGAAGAAATTTATGGTTTGTTAAGTGAGATTTGTTTGGGTTCCGATGGTGAAAGTGGCATGGAGATACTGGTTCAGATCAATACAGCTAAATATATGCTAAATATCAAGGAAAATGAAGAAAGAGAATTAGCCAAAATATCACAAATAACTCAAACAGACATAGTGAAAATGGACAAATGGCTAATTAAACTGAGTATATTGTTATGCTCTATCAATGCCAAAGATCAACAGGTGGAAGGAAAGCTGTCGCTATTGATGAAAGACTGCTATATTTTTGAGGCAAATAATCAAGCAGAGCCATCTAAGTTGATATCACAGTTAGTGGAGAAGTGTGTTATTTGCAAGGATCATGTGAAGAGGCTAGTTTCGGGTACCATATGAGAACAGAGATAAAGAAATGAAATGTTTCGACTCCTTTGATTGTAACCGAAAACCTCTGGAACTATTGAGATTCCAGCGCATGAAAATTTGTATAAATATACATTTTGAAGAAAGAAAAAGAGGCTGGACCTTTTTGATTAATTGTAATAGAGACTGTCTCTTTTCGAGAACTAATACAAAGCAATCCAAAGATTCCTAATTCCGTCACTACTGTGTTATGAGTTTTTTCTCTCTATTATTTCATATTCATTCTCATTTCACTTATATATATCTAATGAATGTCGCATTGCAATTTAGTAAAACTTCTACTGCAGTGATTAATGTTTTTCTATCTATTGTTTACAGTTTTTCCTCTGTATCGGCTAATAGCAGGTACAAGACCTGTAAATCTTTAGGTTTTCATATTTTATGCTTCATCGGACCATTTCTTATCTTATTTTCTTCTCCTATTTACAGAGTGAGATTCTCTTTTGATAGGAGCCTTATTCTATAGACAGCTTAATGTTTTTCCCATAATTCATACACCATTTATTTCAAATATAGCGCAGTTACAGAAAAAGGCCTTTGGTTTGCAATTTGCTTTTAATATTGATTTCTAAAGTTCTCTTTTATAAAATCAAATTGATACAGCATAAAAACTTTTGGATTTATTTAAAAATTTTGTTCCTCTATGACTGTCCCTGTTGTAAGACAACCCAATATTGAACCCAGCTTGACAGATCAAACCCATATCACTTTAAATCTCTTTGATACCATACTTAAAACGGCTAACACCTGGGCAGAACTTGAACGTTCATGGGTTGCAATTGAAATGGATATAAACATCCAGGAACAGTTGGAAGCCAGACAACAACAACCTAGAAATCAACCCTAGCTTCCTTTCCCAAAGTTATACCCTCCTCCCTTTTTACATCTTACTAACTTTCGGATGCCTAGACACTGTACTTTTTAAATCCTTAAGTACAGACTCTGGAACAACACGTGGAATCCCCAAAATATTTGGAATAAGATAAAGAAATCCATTTAGGATAAAATAATATATTAAATAAAAATGTATGAGAATATCATAGTATAGTATGATCATGATTATAAATGAGATCCATATATATACCCAAAAAAGGATGTCTTTCACTAAGAGGCATGTCTCTTTATTTAAGGTGTCTCTTCATAAATTATTAATTATTAGCATATATATATATATATATATATATATATATATATATATATATATAACATTCCCAAATGGGTTTGAGGAATTGAGTGTTCTTAAAAGGAGCATAATTTGAGTAAATGTTGTTGTTTAGCTTCCAAATTATAGTGTCGAGAAGATTGCAAAATTGTTGGTTTTTTATTATACCATGTGTGTCAATTAGCAAAAATGTGGTACTTGTAAGTGCGAACTATTTGGCACATTAATAGTGTTATTTTGAGGTAATTGTTTTGACGTTGACATAATTTCAAAATTCCATACCAAAGGTGGAAATGCAAAGGCTAAACTTGCAAGGATGTGTGAGGTTAAAAGAATTGTTGAAATCACTATAATTGTGATATTTAGATCAATTAGATCTGAGCGATTTTAACAACTTTAGTCACCAGGAAGGTTTGACGAATTAGTTCTATTAAGGAGCTTAATTTTGAGTAAGTGTTGTAGTTTACAAGAGCTTCCTGGTGGTTTTCGAAAGCTTGCAACATTGCAAGTATTTCATTAAAAATACCATTGTTGAGATTTTCTTCTACGTAAAAGGTTTGGAAAATTCACATCTTTAATTCATCTAGATCTACAAATGTACACACATCTAAGTAAACTTTCCAATAAACTTTGGATAGATAACATCCTTGTTAGTTCAAATACCATTTAAAGGATATGAAGGCTTGACAGGCTTATTAGAAGGGTTTTGCAATCTTTAAATGACATAATTATTTTATTAAACAAAAGTTATATCTTAAAAACACTTCTAATTTGGTTATGAGAACTTACATTCTTGCAAGAGTTGGATTTGTCTAATTATGCATGTTTTTCAAGACTACTTGATGGTTTCAATCAGCTTAGTTGCTCACAAGTGTTAATATTAAGGGAGACTCCTTAATGACGTTCATTCTCTAGAACACTTAGAAGATGAAAGATGTACAATTGAAAAAGTGTGTCAAGGATACTTGAATCAAAAACTTGTTTGGAGAAATTAGACTTGTCAAATTGTGATTAGCGAGAGAAACTTTATAGTGTCTCTAACTCTCTAGAAGCATTAAGAGGACTAAAAATGTTTGGATGTAATAAAAAATTCTTGGTTGGTTGGTAAGACAAGGTGTTGGTATTCCCCCCACCAAGGTTCAAATACCCCAAAGATATGGTTTCCCCTCATGGGTCATCCCACCCATGCAGCGGGTCATTTTATGTAGTTGGGACCAAGTTACAAAAAAGATACTCCATAGTCACATCATTTTAGTTGAAGGATTGCTTTCATGAGCCTTGAGATGTATATGCTCCATTGTAATATCACATATAGCAAGGTGACTCTTACACATGTTGACCAGAATTGTCTGTCAAAAAATGTCTAAATGTAAGAGCTTGTCAATATTGCCCAAAAGTTTTAGCAAACTTCCTTCTTCGGAGGTGTTAAAGTTAGCAATTTTTTATTAGTTATAGAAACTATCTTGTGGCCTTGGTTCTTTGGTAGCATTTAGAAAATTGAACATGTTTGGGTGCTAGAGATTATCAAGGTTACAATGTGAATTATTTGGAAAACCCATTGGTTTAAAACTGCCTAACTTGTCAAGCTACAAGGGTTTGGTAAACTCCGTGAATGTTTTGGTATGCTTTTGATTTTGGAAAAACAAGATCTATCAAGATGGTTTTAACTAAAGGAACTATGTGGAAATTTCTATTTTTTTCAATTACAAAGACAAATGAATGTGTTACATTATGAAAGGTTGGATGGTATACAAATGGAGCATGTGGAGAATCAAGAACATTGTTTTCTATCCAAAATTCCTAGATGCATCGTAACCCATAAAATTCACCAATTTATGCGCCCAAACAACATCCCATCCACAACTCCACCACATGGGGTTGTTTCCACAGTATTTTTCTACCCATTAAGTAGAAAGTATTAAAGTTGTATTCTTCACTTCTAATGATTTTGTTTGTGGTAACTAAGAAAAAGTGATTACAAAGTCTTCTTAGTCGCCCAAGAATCATACCTTGTAACCAAAACTCAACCATGTGTTGAATAATGGTAATCCACTAGAATACATCCAAGTAAGGCTCCACTCCTACAATATGGTTCCAACCTACATTCATTTCCTAACGATAGAAGCTTTGTCAAGTTGTAGCCAACCAACCAAAAGCACTTAAAAATATGGTTTCAACCCTTAATTACGCTTTGAACTATAGCCCTATATAATACTCTAAAGTATGTTGAAAAACTCCTTACCTCGGACTCAAACCCAATGAGGTTGTCATGTGTGACAGAGCACCTGTTGCAATTTAACCTAATGCCAAGATGCCAAAAAAGTTATTTGATAACATTATCCAACTATGGACGATAATTCACTTCCATTTCAATTTAAATGAGTGAATGATCATGTGTGTATATATAGGGAACCCCTAGTGCACCCAGTGTGTCAAAGGATGTCCTGAATTAGATAGAATATGGATAGGGTCAACGACCATTGGAGTAGAGAGAGTGTGTTGCTAGTTTTTGGAGTCGCACACCTGAAATAGTTGGCAGTCGGAGGGGAATATTTGAACATTGCATAAACACAAAAATGGCATCCATAAATAAATAATAAGAAATCGTAATATCACGAAGAGAACTAAATTAGAGGTTAGTGATGATTATGGGGTGATTGGTGAGGGTATTTGCAGATTATGGCCTCACAGATGGATAGATATGATGATCTCCTTCATTAATCAGAGGATATATTAGATGAGAACCAAATTTTATGTACATCTTACCCTAAGCCAAATATCCTAGTCTGAGGAACGTTTATGGAGTAGGGTCTAACTCTTTTTCTCTTCATAAGAATTTTAGGTCAGTTTATAGTATGGAAAATGATTTGGTGGGTACATGTTTGTCATATCATCTTGTTTAGTGGGTTTAATCTTGTCAGAAAATCAGTTCTTCAAGTGATCCTTTCGTGGTTGGAGAAGACTTGGACATTAACCTGTTTTTTCTCCATAGTAATGAGAACACAGTTGGACATCCACAAGTTACAAATCATGATTCAGGAGAAAGTGGTCAAAATTTCTCACTTGAGCGGTGTTTTCCTTCATCTACGGAGGTAAAAAAGAATCCCTAGCCATCTCAAGATTTTACCTCTGGACATATCAGCTTAGGGTTTGTGAATTTGTAGAAAACTTTGATTTCTTCAGTGAATCGATCTTCTGCTCCTTTCCAATCACCCTCAGAGGTGAGTGGTAAAATTTCACAAAGGAAAAATGACTCTATCCTAATCTCAATCTCGAAATGAATGGAGAACTCTCTCGATCACTTTTGGGGTTCAATGTTTGTGGGAAATAACCTAGATTTTGATGCACTAGCAGGGTTCACAAAAGAGAAAGAGGTATCATAGTCTATCGAGGGCAAACAATCTAAGCAGAAAAAGAAGGTAGTTAAGAAGAGAATCACTTCAGTGAAGATGGCCCTGGGAGAAGACATAAGGGTTGAGAAATTTGTGGTGTATATAGGGAAGGCCTTGACCGAGAGGTTTCAGAGAGGAAAGTTCAACAATAAGAGCTTAAATGATTGGCTTCAAAAAGAATGGGCTCCCATCTTAGGATATGGACCTATTTTTCATATTCTCTTCTAGGGCTAGATTAGGTTTTTTTTGAAGAGTGAAGATGATGTGTAATAGATACTATTATACCTCTGAAACAATGGAAAGTAAACACTGAAGTGAATTGGGGTGGTCACATTGATTAAAGACTATAGAATTTTGTCTTTGGATGAAAAATGAATAATTCACAAGGTCCATCCTCATCCCACATCTCGCAAAATATTTTCAATGATATTGTAAATCCAAAGCTTAATCGTTTGGTTGCATGCCCACCTGCAATAATCACATACATATGACCGACTTTTCCAAATACAAATGGAAGAGGAAGAAGAGACATGTAAAAATATTAAAGTTACATTTCTTTTTAATCCACCCTACAAGATACACTCTACAATCTCATTAACCAGTGTATTTTTCTTCGAGTGGTGGAGATCTTAATTTATAACCATTCATATAAAGTGCACAATCGACCAATAGTTGTTGATGAAATCCTTCCTAAAATACAGAACATCATCTGCTTGAGTTGTGGGTAGAAAAAGTCATGATTGTAAGCTACAACTTTACAAGCATATATATAGAATACAAAAAACCATAAAATCTAGACTCTAGATGTTAAGCCATCAGATTCATGACAAAATAAACCCAGTATTCATGACTTATTGCTCAATTTTCATATTTAATCTAAACAACTCATTCTTCACCCAAGAAAACTTAATTCTATAACCTTTCTTCGCAATTTGTTCAATCAACATTCATCTAAAAAAACTCATCGAATAAATATTTTTGTTCTATCGTGTAATCTTTCAACTGTAATATTCAAATCTATCTCATTGCTTAGAAATTTAAGAAAAAATCACAAACCATCTCAGTAGTTTCGATTGAATTCCACACCCACAAACAACCTCTTGAATAAATCCCAACACATTAAATATTTATAACAAGAACATGTAATAGAAGTGAATGGTATCTCAATAAGCATAAGGGTAGTAGGAATCACCCTACCTTGAACTCATCCGCAAGGAGACATCAATAAACAATGGGATAATGCAAAAGAGAGAAACCACTATAAAATTATATGTGCCAAATTTATTTAATATTTTTCTAAGGAAATAGAAAACCCAATGCTATTTCCATTCCCGTTTACAAGTAATTATAAGTAACATATTAAACTAAGTTACTAATCTATATGCATAGAAATGTTTAAACAGATAGCATGCAAAGAAATGTTTTCACAGATGGCATGCAAAGGAGTTTCGTTTACAGATAACATATTAAACTAAGTTACTATTATAAATGCATAGAAAGGTTTTAACAAATTGCATGCAAAGAGTAGGTAAATGTCGAGGGAGGTGGGAGGTGAAGCGGAGTGAGATGCAGTTTCTCTTCACCCAACACAGAATTTAACCTAGCATCCAAGCATTAATGAGATAAATTATACTACAATACAAAGCAAAGAGTTAAGTTGTGTATATATTAAAAGTCCACCACTGCAGCAAATTTAATGGGATAGTAAAATAATTATGGACCAGTGGCCCTTGTGTGATAACAAAGTAGTAATGGGACAAAATTGGTTTGTTTGCACATACATTGAAGCATATAAAAGTTTAGGGTGGAAAAGGAGAATAAGTATGTTAGTTTGAATTCCGTGAGTATACTTAGCAAGGATGTTAAAAATACACGTATCGCAATATGGAATGAGTGAAACATTAACCAAATAAAGATGCTTCTTTCGAATGTTCGGGTTTCGTTTAAAGATGTGGATTTGCAAATAGAAGCACTAGCATCATGTTGATCCCTTGCAAGGATCTACTGAATTCTAATGCTTGTATAGAATGTTCAAGTTTCGTTTAAAGATACATATTTTCGAACATAGGCACCAGGAATCGTGTTGATCCCTTGCAGGGATCTATCGATTTTCCTTCAAGACAGGTCCGATGAAGCCTTTTACCAGATCATGCACCATTTTCTGCGCCTATGGAAAAGGGGATTTTGATTTTAAAATCAACGTTCGAGGATTTTTATAAACTTATTTGCCATGGGTTTACGGAGATTTTCCATGGGTTCATAACTCATTTGCTTTATGGATTCTAAATGAAGTTTGGGTTTGATGTTGATCTTTTTCCACTCAAATAAAGTATTTTGGATTTGGGTTCTATATGTTTGTATAGTTTGTCTTATGGATTTGTCAATGTAGGATTTATGTTCTCTGTATGGAGTTCTTGGGAGGGTAGTTGTGATTGATTTATTGTTTTTTTAGCCCCAAATGTATTTTTTTTAATCGAGTGATGCATGGATACATACTATTTTAGATATGGAAAGTATGTTTTTATTTTATATGCATTTTTTTCACTTTGATTGTTGTTTTGGTATGGATTTGCTAGATGGGTAGCAATGTTTGATATTTTTGGATAGTTGGTTGCTATTTTGAAGGGTTTTTTAATTTGGGTTTTGTGTTTTCACCATAGATAAGTATGGAGCCATCAAAACACTTGAGGACACACAGAGGAATTTCAAAGCATGTCATGCTTTGATGAAGAAAATAAAAGGTTGGATAACCTTTATGGTATAAATTTAATACAAAGTTTCTAAAATACACAAGTTTTTCTTGCTATTTTTTGACTTTTCTCTAGCAATTGTTCGTTGGAATTCAATGGGGAAAGCACTGCACCCCTTGATAAAACAAGAACTTTTCAATCTAGATAAGGATCCAATTAGGAGACCAACAACCATGAATGCAATGAAAAGTTGTGTAAAGCTTTTGAACACAAGGACATTACCTCTATTCTTAGACAAAGTCTCAGACTCTAAACAAAGCAACAAGGCTTCTTTCCAGTATGCAATATCTCTCTATGAAGTACTTTCCAAATTGCATGGAAAAAACATCATTTCCCATGTAAGAAAAATTATGGCCACTATTGTCAAGACTCTATGTTCAAGTGCAAGGTCATTGCCTCTGCAACAAGCATGTGGAAGAGTTGTTGTAGGCATAGCCAAGTATGCCATTGATACTTTTAGCATGGAGGCCCAACAAGAGCATGTTTTAAGAGACCTATGTAAACCCTTGGTTGATGTACTAATAGGAAAAGTGGATTCATTAAGCAGCAAGTGCAACATTATGTCTGTAAGCTCATGTAGACTCCAATAGTTGGAAATTTGCTTCATAAGATATTGTAAATGAAGTTTGCTTGAGAGTAATAGGTGCATTAGAAGAGAAGGAGGTGCATTTTGGAGTAGACATTAGCCAAACAGTTTAAAGTTGTTCATAATTTGTATGGTGACATGAGACTCTTCCTATCCGTGTGCCCTCATACATGTGATCAAATTTGTAGAACCAGTGTATGATGACACATTGATTTCTGTATGGACATGCCTTTACTTATGTTTTTAACTCTGTAAAACCAATGTCTTCTCTCCAACATTTAACTTTTTCTTCATTATGCATTTCTTGTGAGCCATATCTCTAAGAATATAGTTAGTGTTGCATTTTCCTAATTTTGTATTTAACCACTAGAGTTGGTATTTTCATAGGTGACTTACATGGTACATAACCAATATCGTAATTTCATGGCTCCATTTTATCGAAGCATAATAAAATTAGAGATCATATATACCACATATGTAATTTCCTTTCATCTTCTGCATTCAAATAGAACATCTATTCTACTGGTTGCACTATTACTTAGGCAAACAATTGAATAATTTTATTTTTTTTGTCGTTCTCAATGAATTTCCATTCTAAGCCATGCTCCTCCATGCAGGGCCCTTCATTTCATGATTTACAAATATCAATTTACAATTGATCGTAGCCCACAAAAATAACAAACAACTTCCAGTAAAATTAGTGATAAAAATGCCACAATTTGGAGCAATTTTGGCTTTTAAAAGAACTTCAAAAAAAACAAAATCCTCATGACTGAAAATATGAACTGGGACCACTTATTTCCCTTGATTTTCTATCTTTTGAGGTAAAAAAAAAATCGACATACAATATAGTCTAAGGTTAAATCCCATTGTATTTGATGAATTTTACGCCTCACCATGCTTGATTGTTATGCTTCATCACCGAACATTTGGGAAATTTCTCAATTGACCCTTCAAACCATCACAGGCATCTAAATCTTTGCATTTCACAGGTATCCAAATCTTCACATTTAATTTACCTTCAGAGGTCAGGCTCTAGGCTCTCTTGCTGCAACATAATTATTCAATGCTCATTTAATTAAATAATGAGAGATGTGATTGTTTCATCAACTTTTTGGTCTTTAAAATATTAAAGAAATAAATTACTCAATTTCCTTAAATATTAAGGAAATAAAATACTCAAAAAAATAATATTTAAAAAAAATGTATTTCTCCTTTTTATTTTAAAAAGACAATGAAACAAATTAATTAATTTGTAACATCAGACCTCATTGTCAACCCTACTTCTGCACAAATTATTATCTTTGACTTAACTAATTATTACCTTTGAAGTTACATATGCTAGAGTCCATCTGACCACATCCAAACCCTTTTGGTTGCAACAAGTGTATTAGCATTTGAAAGAGCATACAACACATGTACAACCACTAATTTTAGACGATAAATAATGGGAAACCAATAATTTTAGACAAGTCCAGAATGAGATTGACAACATTCTATTTCATTGAAATTCTCATGAATTCTACAATCAGGAATGCTAAAGAATACTAGAATCCCATCTGGTTCATGCAGAGGTCACAACATTCACTTGTAACTGTATTATGTTCTCTTCGGTGATAGCAGGAAGAGGAGAAGCTACCAAGGCGAAGAGCAATCGGATAAATAATTGCACGAGAATTTATGTGATGAATTATTCCGATGAAGAAGTATACAAATAAAAGTATTGCAACACATTACAAAGCAACCTTCATAAACTATTCCATTAAATCAATCGCCACACACAGACGTGTTCAAACGAAAGTATTTAAAAGTGTTTATACTTGTTTTTTGGTGGATTCATTTCAACCTGATTAGGCAGTAAAGAAATTAGATATTTCCTGGAGGGGATCATGAGATGCATGGCACCTTTTGGGCCTGCCCTAGCGATTTTTTAGGTCAATTGTGTGATATCTATCATATTAAAAAGCCAACCTTCGACTATTGACATGGAGGGGGACTGGAAGACTTTCATGTTGCCTACGAACCACATCTAGAGTCCTATATATCCAATATGTTTTTTCACGGTCATATATATACAATATTCCCATTCAATAGATTCAAGCACAAATATTTTTTTCAGTTCATTGATAGACCTATATGTGATTCTAACGCAGCCATATCATCAAAATATCTTCAACAATTCTCGACATTATATCATATAATATTTTGATATTTCATCAATGATATTACCATGGACTATTGTTTGTTTTGTTAGCTAAATATCTTTGACTTGCAGGATTGGCCTGTGGCTGAGATGCCACGACCTAGGGGCATCTAAGATGTCAAAATCACTCTGGGATTGCACTTGACCTGGACCACACCAGCCTTAACATGGTTGGATTTGAGGTGTCCCCTGAGGTTTCGAACCAATGAATTCACTTACGGAGTGCCTTAACAACGGACTCCCTCATCGATTGCTCTACACCACGGGGACATCCATGGACTGTTGGTAATTATGCCCATGTGTATTGTTATATATTATGTTAGTTTTGATGGTAGAATGCAGTGACCTTGTGATGTATTTATTGGATTTCTTGTATGGAATGTTAATTTGTTTGTTTGGATGGTCGATATTGGCAGTGGTTTTAGCAGAGGATATGGAGCAGCAGAGACTATGGATTGCAGTTGTAGTGGCAATCGCGATGATTTTTTGTTGTGATAGAGAAGAAAATGTTTTGAAAGAAACATAAACAATTGATGTAGGAGCTTGGCTATCCAGCCATCTCAAGCAACTTTCAACATTTTAGTTACCCTTTTTACCAGTCCAAATGGATCGAGGAAGAAGAGGGATGATGACCCACAACGACTTCTTCCCATAATATTTTGGTCGTTGTTCAAGATCCAGTAAGGCATCTAGAAATTGGGATTTGAGAGAGTGAAAGTTTTTCATGAGGTTTCCATTCGCAAGTCGTAGAAAATTTTCTTGGCAAGAGGCAAAGGTGATAAATATCTCTAGGAAGCACTGTTTCTTAGAGATCCAATTACATTCTCGCTTACCATGGAGAAGTAGACACTAACGCATTTGAAAACGTAGGCAGGGGCTTCATATTTGGCCACCATAATCTGAACCCACCTGAGCAATGGTTTATGCACAATAACAATTCTATCCATATTGGAGAAGCAAAGGTTATGCATCAAACAATCAAAAGGCTCCTGGATATCTTCTGAAGTTTCAAAATTAATTCAGGCAAGGTGTCTTCTTCTTCATTGTTTTCATATTGTAATTCATGGTTTTCGTCCTCATCTGAGGTTGCTTTAGTTTGATAACATATTTTAAGTGTGGAGGATGCATCCGTTAAGGAAAATTTATGACTCAAAATGAGTTCATGAAAAGGAAGATATTTCTTACCATTTTTCGAAGCTTTTGAGGGTCGTGGAGTTAAAATTTTGGGGTCATTCTGGTGATACAGAGCTCCATTGTTGAAGGTTCAACTCAATTGTTGAAAATTATGTTATGACAGAGGTCATTCCTGCACAACGCGCACAATCCATGGCTTGTAGTTGCAAGTAGTTGTTTTTACTCGAGGAGTTTACCCGTTGGATTAAAGAGAAATGGATGGAATGGAATTTGGAAAAGAGGAATGAAGGTTGAGGTTTGATGGGTGTGTACAGCTCAGGTAGCCAGCTAGGTCGCACTAAATCACGAGAAATCTGAAGAAAAGGGCATACCAAGATGAATAAGAAATTTGGAAGTCGTCGCGGGATGAAGAAGAAACGTGGAAGCCACCGCCTAATTGAACAGTCGTAATTTGGAGTCGGTGAAGCAAAATACACGTGGAGATAGAATATTGGTCGATTGTTGATTAATAGATGGCAACTTCGTATTGGCTTTGGATAGATGACGAAGGCCCCTAGAGAAACCTCCCCTTAAAGAACACCTTCGATATAATTAAAGGGTTGGTGGTTTTGGAAAATGGCATATGTCTCATCTTTAAGTCCTTGGTATGTTAGTTTGGACCCTAAATCAACATCCTCTAAAAAATATCCAACCTCAGTCAAATTGTTGGGACTACCTATTGAGTTATAGTCGGAGAAGGAAATCAAGGATTTAAGTGATTTTGTTGGAAGAGTTTTGGAGATTATGAGTGTTTTTTATATTACCAATTTGTTGTTGAGACTCTTTAATTTTTTGTTGTAATTTATGAATTTTTGTATCTTGCTTCTCCAATTTTGTTCGATTTTGCATAATTTCTTCTTCTTTGCTAATAAGAATTTTATTCATTTTTTTAAACTTTTCCATTAATTATGTGATTTTGTTGTTCATTCTGATCCGAATTCGATGATAGAGCAAGGTGATTTGAGTTAATGTCTCGCAACATTATCTTGTTGGTAAGGTGCTCGAATTATATGTACTTTTTATCAACATTCATGGTAAAAGTACCAATAGATTTCAACCAAGGGTTCCCTAGGACTACATCAACTTCCTTGATTTGTAACACAAAAAATTTGCATTTTGGGGTGTACTCATTGATGTTTAATTCTAAATCATTAACATCGTCATCATATTCTCGTGTAAGAGATCTTTTAACTTCCTCTTTCGCAAGTTGTAATTTATTTTCCAATTTAATATCAATATAGTTCCAACTACTATAGAGGTCAATGGAAATGATTACGGTCTCATTATACCTAGAAGTGAATTGAACCTCATTTTCCATTTCACTCCTTATGAAATACTTATGTTAATACTTTAATATAAATTAATTGAATATTAATTCCCAATTTTCAAAATACTCCTCATGAAATACTCACTTGCTAATAAGAATATTAATATAAAAAATCACCTTCCTTCCTCTTCTTTTTTTATTTTTTATTTTTTCACTTTTTTTCCTTATAGTATTTTCCCAATACCATGGGCACGTCAATGGTTTACCAAAACCGCGGGCCTATAAACCACCAACTGTAAAATCAAATTTTTACTCTTCCTTCTTCTTTTTTATTTTTTCTTTTATTTTCTTTTATTTTTTTTTTGCCCCCTTAAAAATGGTAAGATCAAAATTTACTCTTCCTTCTTTTTTGGAACTTTTTTCTTTTAAATTACATTTATTATATTTTTTCTTTTAAATACTTCTTCACATGAACCTTTTCTTTTTTAATTATTTTTTTTCTTTTCTTTTTTTCCTTCTTTCTTTGTTCTTCTCTCTTATTTTTTCTTCTTTTTTTTGGGTGGGCAGAAAGACCGCTCCGATACCAAATGAAGTGGATGTGATGGTCCATTTCATCAAAACATCATGAATACATAACATAATTTCATATTTCCATAATAAATAATATTTTATTTACTATCCATTTTACATATTTTCTTGACATCATATCAAATACAATATGTGTATATAAATACAAGTGAGGAATGATAAGTCATGTCCTTGGCAAAGGTTGTGACTTACAATAGACTTATCATTTACATTATAATGCATATTTACATAATAACAAACCTATAACATATTATTACATGATAAGAAATGTAATATACTTTAGGTATATTACAATATATCAATCATTAAATCATGCAAAGTATGTTGTTACTTAAGATATAAGCCACGAGAACAATTCACATAAGTATCCCCTTTAAATATCACACTAGCTCGGGACTTTATGTAAGTTGGCAAGTTTGAATATGGGAGGACCTTCATCTGACCCTATTAGGTGTGCCAACCAAAATAGTGAAAGAAAAGACCCAAGTAGAGGGATATGTCCCAAGGGAAGCAATGAAAAAAAAGAACCCTCCAAGAGTAAGTGTGATAATGGTACGTGTTGGGTTTACTTCATGGCTTATGGTGTCATTGAGTCCATTTCTATGAGTGGAATTTTGGAGGGTGTGCTTTCTCTTGAGTTACCACTTTCTAAGCGCTACATTTTTCCAAACCCCTTTATCTACCTTTTTATTTGTCCTCTTATCATATTTGCAAGTCCCCTTTATAAGGGTTCAAGCTATAGCATCATTGCTTGCCACTGGGGTGAACGTGGAAAGGGTAGAGCTCAAGTTTGGACTAGCTTTTGAGAGTCCTTTGCTATCATTCCTTTCTTTTTTTAGTGTCATTCTTTTATTCTTTTAGTAGCAGTTGCAGTCAACCTCTAGGCCTTCAGCCCCTCTTCTCATGAGAGAATGGACCATGACCCATTACCTAAGTTTAGTACACTGTGATAGGCTTTAGAATGGAAAGTGTTAAGTATGTTGGGGAACAGAACATTACCCTTGTAAATCCCCCCCAATAGTACCCCTTTTCACTAGGCAATGACAACACCAGACTGTGGCATAGATGTTGGCCACCAAGATGACACAAGGAAACAAACATAACTTCTTGAGCTAGTGATCCATTATCTCACTTCAAATAATGATCCTCATTCACATGCCCAATAAATTAAACACAACACTTCACATGAAATAAGGACTAACATACCTCATGGTGACGTTGGCTTACCTTCTCCCATACACTAAGTTGATTGGATGTGATGATCTTGGCTGATCTAAAGTATGAGAAGAAACCTAAGGGTGGTTGTTGGGCTGCTATATGTGGACATGTTGATCATTACCATGGTCGGGATCACCATCTTCATTGCAAGCCATGAGACATGATCTCCTCCAGTTACCCCTAGGAATGGGGGGGTAACAAAACCCATAAAGCTAATCCCTACATGAAGAAACAACAAAGGTGGCATAGAAGGTGTAGCCAAGAGGTTGGATAGATTCTTAGTCATGGAAAGTAGTATGTTTGAGGGATAAAAAATCATATATTTTGGTGATTCATGTGGCTTATTTGATCATTGTGGAATTATTTAACATATGAATAGACAAAATGATAAGCCACATACTCCATATAAATTTAACTCTTTGTGGATGAAAGATGCAAAATACATAAATCTAGTTAAAAAAGAGTGGATCAATTTTGATCCAAACTCCAATGAATCAGTGTGCTTCCAATTCATCTATATTCTCAAAAAAGTAAAGAAGGAAACACTTGATTGGGTCTCCAAAAAAAGAGAAGAGATGGATAAGGATTTGAAGTCTATAGAAAACGTAATCGGTAAATTGCCATGGATATTCCACTGGAACAATTCGTCACAACAGCTCTGATAAATAAAACTGAAATTTACACTATGAAGGTTAAATTCCTTTTAATTCCAGAACATTTAGTTATTGATTTTTTGCTTATGCATGAAATAGATAAAATGTGGAAAATAGAGAATAGTAAAGTATAATCACACACCATCCACAAAACAACACAAACATTTTCTCTAGGAAACCCTTACAAGAGAAAACCCAACTAGATGGTGAGGTTGCTCTGCTCTCTTCTCTAGTATGGAAGTAATGCAACTACAGAGGAGAAGACACTCTCCATGGAGTGACCTGAGATGGCTTGTGGCCTGTTAGGTTGTTACATAACATTAACCCCCTTTGTTATGCTCTCTAATTTTCCTACTCTTGGTTGTGTTGCTCTACTATAGAACAAAATACAATAACATAGAATGGAACCCCTTCTCCTCCTAGTGGCCTGATATTTGACATAGCCTAATAGTCATCTAGGGGTAGGTTGTTTGCTTCATCAACCCTCATTTGTGATATGGTTTTGAACCTTCTATAATCTTCTTGAAATTAGATATGTGGCTAGCCCCATATGCATAAGTAACGAGGGTTGACGTGGCATCCCCTCATACCATGGTGGTCAACATGGTAGGTCAACATGCGAGAGGCATAAGTTTTGCATACGAGCTCTGATTGACACATGGTTTGCACCGTTGGGAAGGTCTCGGAGTGTAGAACACCATCAAGTGGGTATACACAAATTTTGGAACCAAAACCCCAAAAAATGTCGTTTAATGCCTCAAAATGGATCTTGAAGGTTCTCGACCCCAATTTTCCAAACTGGGACCTGCCACTAAAACGGCCCTGCAAGTTGATTCCTCCAATTTTTTCCACTCTAAATGTATTGAGATAGATTAAAAATAATATAATGATCCAATTTGAACCATACCTCCCCATTTAGGGAGGCTTTGGTCCCCAAATTTTTTATTTAATGCGGTGAGGAAATTTTTCCTCTACCTTCTCCCTAGAGTACCACTTTGCTTTTCCTGGAAGTTATCCTTTCAACCCAATCTGCAAAAGGTCATGCTACCCTTGTCTTGTAGTTTTGGACCACTTTTGAAAAACTGTGTCCTCTCCCAACTCTGCTTGAGCATCTGATGCTAAATCCTCTTTGGAAGGTAAGACCTGCTCCTCTTGTTGATCCAACATGGAGGGATATAGAGTTTGAGAATATCCACATTCACTACTAAGTAAATGTGCATGTATGGGGGTAGACTAAGTATGTAGATGTTATCTCCCACCTTTTCCAATACCTAAAAAGGACCATACCACAAAGCCTTGATCGTCTTACCAAGACCTTGTAGCCTTTCCTTATTCAGTTGTAACCATATCCTATCTCCCACTCTAAATGTTATCTTTGTTTTTTGTTGGTCATGTCTAGCCTTGTACATTCCCTGTGACTTATTCCATGTCTCTTGTACTTGCAAATGGATCTGCCTAATCTTCTTAATAATTGTTTCTACTTTTAATGAATCTCTTGTGAGGTCCTCCCTCACTCCTCCTTGTTGTCCATATACAACATCTAAGGGTGAAGGGGGAAAATATCCAAAGCAAGTTTCAAAATGTGACTTATCAGTAGAGGTGTGGACTGCTATGTTATAAGACTATTGTATATAGATCATATTTTCATCTCAGATCTTCAGATGCTTACGATTGTAACCCCTCAAAAGTTGCACCAAATTCAAGTTGCCTAATTTCGTCTTCCCATCTATCTGTGGATGGAATGTTGTAGACCTCTTCAACTTAGTGTGCATCTTCTCCCACAATGTAGTCCAAAATGCATCGAGAAATATGGTATATTTGTCTGAGATGATGCTCCTTGGTATCCCAAAGTGCACCTAGACCAATTCAAAGAACAATTTTGTTGCTTCCTATCCCTTTAAGGTATTTTTACAAGGCATAAGAATGCACATATTCTTGAACCTATCAACTACCACAAATAAATAGTCATGTCCCTTCCGAGTTGTTGGTAACCCTCCCACAAAATCCATAGAAATGTTTTCCCAAGGTCGAGTGGGTACAGGTAAGGGATGGTATATACCTTGTTTCCTGTTACTAGGCGTGTTGGTACAACAAAGTATACATCCTCTAATATACCATGCTAGATCTTCTTGCATTTTGGGCTGGTACACATACCTCTATAAATTGGAAACTATCTTCCCAACACCAAATTTTTTTGCAACCTTGGAGGTGTGAGCCTCTCTGATAAGTTGCAATCGTTCACCTTCAGGGAAACAGAGCTTGTCGAGCTTGTAGAGTAAACCATTCTGGAAATGATAGTCATCCTTGTCATCACCTTCTTCTATATGAATTTGGCCATGTAGTTGTTGAAACACCTCCTTAAAGTTCCTCATCTTTTGTATATGCCTCCTTGTATGCATCATGGATAAAAGGCTCATGTGCATCAAAGTTCCCAAAGTTTTAATCTTGGATGTGGGTGGCTGTGAAAACATGCCTGACAAATTGTTTGTGTTTCCCTTCTTATACTTGATGACTAGATGAAATTGTTGTAAAAACCCCATCCACTTGTAATGACTGGTTTGTTGTAGCTTACTTTGGGCCTGCAAATACTGTAGTTGCTAGTGATTTGTGTGGATGATGGTCTCATTTCCCATTAGATAGTGATTCCACTTTTTGACAGCTTACACCAAGGCATAGAGCTCCTCGTCATAGGTAGGGTAGTTGAGAACCTCCCCATCAAATACTTCAAAATGATAGCATATTGGTCTTTCTCCTTGCATCAAAATTGCTCTCATGGCATACCCACTTTCATCTGTCTCTACTTCGAAGGGATTCTACAAGTTTGGTAGCATGAGCATCCGTGCTTGATTGATCTTTGTTTTCATCTCTTCAAAGGCCTTCTGTTGATTCTTCCCCCATTGGATTTTATAGCATGGAGTGGTGTAGCTATAGCTGAAAATTTTTGGGTATGTGTTATATTCTTTGCACAACTAGTTGTAGTGTTTTCCACATTGTGTCGGGTGTGCATGGGGGGTTTGAAGGGGGGGCACTAGGCCCCCCCTTCGGGGGTTGCAAGGGGGTGATAGCCCCCTTGTGCAGTGATTTGGGGGAAGCGCCCCAAATAAAAAAAAATTTGCCTCGCGAAATGTGTAGCATTTTTGCCTCATTTTTCGTGTCACCTCGATTTTCATGTCCATTGTTGGGAGGTTTTTTCGACACATGATTTTTTCCGATGGTTTTATCTTTTCGGTTAAGGAATTAGGATTGTTGACTAATCCAAGTCATTGGGTTAGGGTTTTGGATGTCGTTGGCACCTATATGTATATTGTATTGTAAACAAGTATCACTATGAATGAATATAGAATATGTTGGTTTTCCTGGTTTGGGTTTCCAGGGGAAAAATCTTTGTGTAATGTGTGTATTTTCCATTGTATCTTTTATGTTCTTTTATTGAAAATATGTTTGCAGTAAAATATTGTACAAGGTTAAAATCTACAAAAATGAAGCTATGAACTTTAGAAACTATTGCGTTGCCCCAACAAAACTCCCAACTCCAGTGACATTCGTAGGAACTAGCCATTTCATGATGGCCTCCATATTTGTAGGATCTATCTTTAGCTCCCCTCCATTGATCACATACCCCAAATACACTAAATACTGTTGAGAAAACTCGCATTTCTTGATATTGACCAGCAGCTGGTGCTTTTTCAGAGTCTCTAACACCTGCATAAGATGTGATATGTTCTCCTCTCAGGTAGCACTATAAACCAGTATATCATCCAAATAGACAATAACAAATGAATCTAGACAAGGGTGTAAAACATCATTCATTAGTCTCATAAATGTAGTTGGTGCATTGCATAAGTCGAATGGCATAACCAACCACTCATACAAACCTTGCCTTGTCTTGAAGGCAGTCTTCCAAGTATCTTCTTCTTTGACTGGTACCTGGTGATATCCTGATTTCAAATCATGCTTAGTGAAGTACTTTGCATGTTGCAACTGGTCCAACGGATCATTGATCCTTGGTAGGGGGTATCGATTCTTCAATATAATCTTTTTCAATGCCCTGTAATCAATACACAATCTCCAAGTCCCATCCTTCTTGGGCACAATTATGATGAGTGACACACAAGGTGAAGTACCTAGTCAAATCACACCCTGCTCCAACAATTGTTGCAATTGCTTCTTCAATTCATTTGATTCTAGAATGGACTGTCTATATAGACTAATATTCGGCAATGAGGAGCCTGGAAATAACTGTATTTTGTTCTCCACTTCCCTCTTAGGTGGTATCCCTTTAGGCTCTTGGAACACTCCTATGTATGCTTGTAGCAACTCCTCAAATTCATGTTTCTTCTCTTTAGTACACCCCTCTAAGGATGCCTTCACTCTCACTGAATCATCATCAGAATGATTTTCTCTTAAGAAAAGCAAAACATATTTCTTACTAGAACTAATCAAATTCTTAGTTTGGTTGGCACTTACCAGTGAGATATTTGACTTGCCTTTATGCGCGTTGATGATGTAGGACTTCTCATCCTTGATCAATCAGTATTGGTTGGCTCTCCACATGAATATTGCATCCCTCATATACATGTAAGGGGTTCCAAACACTACTCCACATACATCAAAGGGTACTACATCCAATTCCACTTTATCGATAAAATTAGCACTTACAGAATATTTAATATTACCTTGTTTCATCACTTTTATCTCAACATCGTTGTTTACCCAACCCAATGGATAGGGGCTAGGATGATTGTGAACCTCCAATCCAAGCTTCCTAACTAGATCTGCTACTATGAGATTATCTTGCGAACCAGAGTCGAATAGAGCATCTATTTTGGTCTTCTAATTGACCTAAATCTTGATGTGGAAGAGCTTGGTCATTTCCTTCTCTTCCTGGTGATGAAGGCTACTCATATTCACCTCCTTCTGCACATATGTGTAGACAATATTTTCATCCACATCCAAGCCACTTTCAATGTGATTGATTGAATATGTGGCTAGAAGGTTCTTTTTCTTTCTGTCCTTCTTGTTGTGATGTCTCGTTCCCAAGAGTAGGACAGCAGGGAGTGACTTAGTAGTCTATTTGTTCTCATAGACTATATTCAGGCACAAACAAGGAGAAAGAAGAGAAATAAGGGTGATTTAGTGGCTAAATGATGAATTAAGCCAAAAAACATAGGAAAAGTCACTTAAGCCAAAGTCAACGGAGAAATAGAATGAAAAGGTTTTGAGGGGGGACTTAATTAATTAATTACTCACCTTAGGAGGAAAAGTGCCTAGCTTAAGTGATTTCAACGAAGAATTAGATAGGGAAGAGTATAAAGGGAGGAATTCGACCTAATTCCTCATTATGTTATGATTTGATGTTGAGAGAGTTTCGAGAGGAGGAGAATCGACCTTCTGTGTTTTGTGGGTTTCTGGAGGAAACCACCACCATTGATTGATTTCGGTATTGAGAGACACACCCTAGCCTATCGAAGATACCATCCAGGTATTTCACCATGATGTTCAAGAGCATCTAGTTTGCAGTGTTGCGCAGCTCAGCCAGTGAAGGTGCAAGGGTAGAGAGGGTTTTGTGTAGTTGCACGAGGACAGAGATCATTTTACAGATTCCTCTCGACCCAGTTGAGGTTTATCTAGAGATCATATTTTGAGCCACCAGTCATCAGTTTCTAATGGTGGAATATCTCAGTGTGCATCAGGAAAACAAGAAGGGCGCAGCTCTTGAGGAGGGACGTTTGGGGTTCCAGGGGGTATTCCGGATCATATCTGAGGAAACCCTTCCGACCCATTACAGAGGAGACCAAGAAGATCATTTTGAGATCTACATCATCAGATTTCATCGAAGGAATCATTAGGGCGCACTCACACAACCTAGGAGGTGCGCAAACCCTTAGGGGTTGACATCTGGAGCTTCAGAGGTCAGATCTTCCATCTGATAGTTTCCAGGAGCAGCGTAGAGGCCAGGGCTCTCAGTTTGAGACCATTACTAGTCCATTCAGTCAAGTATAGCCACCAGGGAGAGTTTTCCAGTATGTGCAGAAGTTACCGTGAGTTTCTGGAGATGCATTTTGTCGATCTGTCTGTGCATGCATAGATCTGCTTCCATCTTCTGATCACAGGTATTTCATATTAGTTGTTTGTATTCTAGTGACGATCCATGAGATCTAGCTAATGACTATTTTCTCTGTTTCCAGCACACTGTGGTATTTCGTGCTTTTTCCTCATTCAGTATCACAGAGGTCATAGCAGAGATAGGAGGGACAGGAACTGAAGGGACTACACTCCCTTCCAAACTCAATCAAATACATAGCCAAAGTTAGAGGACAAAGAGCATATCAGTTCAGACACAGAGGCATAGATAGAGAGGACTATGGGTGAAAGGAGTGAGACACCGAAGAGCAGGGGGAAAGGCCTCGAGACACATGTTGACAATACGCAGACCAAGTTGAATGACCTAGCTAGAGGACAGAGGGACATGATGAAGACCATACAGTAGATGGATATCAGTACATAGATGTTACACCATAGCATGAGCATTATAGGTGACAATGTTGCAGGAGGAGCGACTGGTTCAGGGGGACACCAAGGAGGTGGGGCCAGTGGATCTCAGAGAGGGGCTAGTCCACAACCTTCACCAGTCTGAGCTACACATCGTCTGCGATGATTCACCGACCTTTATAACCATAGTTCCAAGGAGGAAATCCATTGGGACAGCCATTGGGACATCCAAGGCAGGCGGGAGGACAGTCGGTTCAAGGACAGGTAGTGCCACAGGATCCGTTCAAGGAGTACAGGAGAGACTACTTGGCACTAGGATCGGATTTCCATGTAGACATGAGTTTTATGGACTATTGTTGAATCAAATATCGAAACATAGCCCGGGAGGCACAGAGGGGCAATGGGCAAACTCACAACATGGATTTCATCAAGAAAATGGGAAAGTTGAACATTCCAACTTTCGATGGATCATCACGATGCTCAGCTCATGCATGGGTACATAATCTTGATATATATTTCAAGCTTAACCCAATTACCGATTTGGAAGTTATCAGCTTCTCCACCTTGCACTTGGATGGGGAGGCCCACGAGTGGTGGTACCATGGGTTGGCAACATTGGGTCACAGCCACATTACTTCATACTTGGATTTCACTGAGATATTGAAGGAGAGATTTGACAAGAGGGATCTAGAGCTCCATTTCAGAGACCTTACATAGTTGAGACAGACGAGATATGTGGAGACCTTCATCACAAAGTTCCAGTGGAAATCAATGGCAGTATTCGATATATTGGAGCACGGGGTGGTGATGTTGTTCATCAAGGCTTTGATAGAGCCATTGAGGGATTGGGTTAAGGCTTCCAAGCCTCACACCCTACAGGAGGCCATTGTGCGCACGAGAGACATGGGGGACTCAACATTAATACCCAAAACCTTTACCAAACCCTTTGTACCACAGAGAGATAGGGATCAAAGAAATCCTCAAAGGGAATGGAAGGGTAAGCCCAAATTGGACGATGACACTAGACGAGAGTTGATGAGGAATAAGATTTGCCTCTCTTGCAAAGACCCTTGGGTCTTAAGGCATAGATGCATGGGGAAGGGACAAATCCACTATATTGAGGTGGAGTCGGGTAGTGAGGAGGAGGATGAGGAGATCAGGGCATGGGCAGATAATGATTTAGAGGAGGATACCACACATGAGCCAGAGCCACAGCCGAAGAAACCTCAAATATCGACTGAGACACAGCCCAAGGAGGAGACAAAACCTCATAGAGAGGTGAAAGGGGGAACCATAGAAACTTTTTCAGGAGTACCTAGGTACAACACTCTCAGTCTCAAGGGCCTTGTACAGGGGTAGTGCATGACAGCTCTAGTTAATGGTGGGGCCACCCACAATTTCATAGATGTGTCCTTAGTAGCCACGAGGGGGTTACGCACTGAGGAATTTGAGGGATTCCATGTGGAAGTGGCATATGGATACACAATGACATGTTTGGACATGGTCCCAGACCTAGAGGTCAAGCTAGGAAACTACACTCTTACAGATATTGTTTATGTAGTTGACCTATCAAAGACAGATGCAGTGTTGGGGGTACAGTGGTTATATTCATTGGGGGAGATTGGATTCAACTATTAGACGTTGACCATGAGCTTCAGAGACACGAGTGGATTGAGAGTGGTACTGAAAGGTATATCTACAAGAGCACCCCAAGAAGTATCAGTGAAGAGGATGGAGAGTATCTTCCATCACAGTGATGTCGCTTATGCAGCAGAATGTTTGATCACCACACGGAAGGATTCAGAGGGCAAAGAGAAGTATCATCCATAGATCAGGGAGTTTCTGAGCTAGTATGAACCAGTTTTTTGGGCCAATACCACTAGGGACACCACCGGACAGGGGATTTTAGCACACGATCGAGTTGGAGGCAGGGGCTACATCGGTGATAACTGCGCCCTATAGGCACCCTAAGAGATTCAAGGATGAGATTGAGAAAGCAATCAAAGAATTTCTTGCGATGGGGCACATCAGGCCCAACACGAGTCCTTTTTCTTATTTAGTCATTATGGTACTGAAGAAGGATGGCACATTGAGGATGTGCATTGATTATCGAGCTCTCAACAAGAAGACGATCAAGAACAAGTACCCCATTTTGTGCACAAATGAGTTGATGGACGAGTTACATGGTGCAGTTTTATTCACCAAGATTGATCTACGGTTAGGATATCATCAGATCAGTATCAGGGAGCATGATATAGAGAAGACAGCATTCAGATGCCATTTCAAACATTCCGAGTTCTTGGTCATGTCATTTGGGTTGACCAACGCACCTGCCACCTTCCAAGCTTGCATGAACCACATTTTTAGAGGGCAATTGAGGAAGTGCCTTTTGGTATTCTTTGATGACATATTGATTTACAGTAGGACGTGGGATGAGCATCTGGCACATTTGGAGGAGGTCTTGGGCATTATGCAGGCACAATCATTATATGCCAAGGAGTCCAAATGTGAATTTGGGATGAGAGAGATATTGTACTTGGGGCATATCATCAGTGAGCAGGGAGTATAGGTTCATCAGGAGAAGATTAGGGCCATTCTAGAAGAGCCAACACCCAAGAACCTCACGGAGCTGAAAGGATTCTTTGGGTTATGCAGTTATTACAGGTGGCTTGTCAGAGGCTTTTCACAGTTGGGAGCACCACTCATAGATCTTACCAATAAGGGTGCTTTTCATTGAACAGAGGAGTCACAGCAAACATTTGAGAAAATGGAGGTTATGAGCACGTGCCATGTTCTAGACCTTCTGGATTTCTCTCGATTGTTTGTCTTAGAGTGTGACGCATCAAGGGTGGGGATTGGAGAAGTATTGATGTAGGGAGGCCATCCCATTATATTCGAGAGCAGGAATATCAACGAGTCAGAAAGACTCTACTCTATTTACGACAAGGAAATGTTGGCAATCATGCATGCCTTAACCAAATTCAGGAAATATCTGGTAGGTAGCAGATTTGTAGTGAAGACTGATCACAACAATCTCAAGTATTTCCTGGATCAGAAAGACCTCAGTGAGAGACAGCAGAAGTGGGTCTTGAAGATCCAAGCCTTTGACTTTGACATTGAGTATGTTAAAGGAAAGAGGAACATCGTAGCAGATGCTTTGTCCAAGAGGCCAGCAGGGTGTTCAATGATGGATATTTACACAGACTAGAAAGCACATTTTTTGGTGGAGTACTCTACGAAAAAAATTTCTTGTGAGGTGATGGATGGATAGGTGGTTGATGATATATATCGAGTACTAGACGATGTCATTTTCTACAAGGACCAGATCTACTTGGTTCCAAAACCTACCTTAAAAGGGAAGATTCTAAAGGTGTGTCACAATTCGCCTGCAACTGGGCATCAGGGGTACTTCAAAACTTATAGGCAGATCAGGGAGAGATTCTCATGGAAGGGTCTCAAGGATGATGTAGTGAAACACATCTAGGAGTGCATGACTTGTCAGCAGAACAAGTCCGACCAGACACACCCTACGAGGTTACTTCATCCTCTACCCATTCCAGAGCAGAAATGGTAGAGCATTTCTATGGACTTCATTACAGGTCTTCCTCGAGTGTAGGGCAGGGACTGTATATCTGTGGTGGTCGACAAGCTGACCAAATTTGCACACTTCTTTTCCATACCCATGGACTACAAGGCCATACAGGTAGCATAGTTGTTTTTGAGAGAGGTATTTCAGTTGGACGGCTTACCCAGGAAGATAGTCAGTGATAGAGATGGGTGCTTCATCAACGTGTTTTGGGAAGAGATTTTTCAGTTGGTGGGCACAGAGATAGCTATGAGTACCAGCTACCACCCACATATAGATGGACAGACATATATTGTCAACAAATGGGTGGAGGGGTATCTAAGAAACTATGTGGGAGAGCAGCAACGCACATGGGTGAGTATTGCTACAACACAACTTACCATATGTCTATCAGGATGTAACCATTTAGAGAATTGTATGGATATGATGCACCCTCTTTTGTGGAGATTGTATTTGGGGATAGCAGGGTCCTGGGGGGCAAAGATTGGGTGGAGGAGAGTCGAAGGATCCAGCGGGTAGTGAAGGAAAACTTGCAAGCAGCTCAGAACCAATAGAATATCTATGCATACAGGCATAGGATAGAGCGCAGTTTCGAGGTAGGGGACTTGGTTTTTCTACGGTTACAGCCATACATACAGTCCTCATTGAAGAGGAGCGGAGAAAAGAAGTTGAAGACGCAATTTTATGGGTCATACAGAGTCATCAAGAGAATAGGCGAGGTGGCATACGAGCTAGAGCTACCGGAGGGTAGCAAGATTCATAATGGCTTTCATGTTTCTTGCCTTAAAAGGGCAGTGGAACAACAAGTCATCATTTCAGAGGAGTTTTCACCCTTGGATGAGGATGTTTAGTTGGAGCTAGTGTCGGAGGAGGTGCTCAAGCAGAGAGAGTGCAGGTTGAGGAGTAGGCTCATCAGGGAGTGCTTGGTTAGATGGAGGGGATTTCCAGTGGAGGATGCCACATGGGAGGGAGAGCATATCTTGTAGTCTATTGTGATGCCCTGTTCCTAAGAGTAGGCCACCAGGGAGTGACTTAGTAGTCTATTTGTTCTCGTAGAATATAGTCAGGAACAAACAGGGAACAAGAAGAGAAATAAGGGTGGTTTAGTGGATAAACGATGAATTAATCCAAAAATCATAGGAAAAGTCACTTAAGCCAAAGTCAACGGAGAAATAAAATGAAAAGGTGTTGAGAGGGGACTTAATTAATTAATTACTCACCTTAGGAGGAAAAGCACCTAGCTTAAGTGATGTCAACGGATAATTAGATTGGGAAGAGTATAAAGGCAAGAATTTGACCTAATTCCTCACTATGTTATGAGTTGATGTTGAGAGAGTTTCCAAAGGAGGAGGAGAATCGACCTTCTGTGTTGTGTGGGTTTCTGGAGGAAACCACCGTCATTGATCGGTTTCGGTGTTGAGAGACACACCCTAGCCTATCGGAGATACCATCCAAGTATTTCACCATGCCATTCAGGAGCATCCAGTTTGCAGTGTTGCACAACTCAGCCAGTGAGGGTGCAAGGGTAGAGAGGGTTTTTTGTAGCTCCACAAGGACAGAGATCATTTTCAATATTCCTCCCGACCCAGTTGAGGTCTGTCCAAGGTGAATCTTTGAGCCACCATTCATCAGTTTCTGATGGTGGAATCTCTCAGTGCACATCAGACAAACAGGAAGGGCGCAGCTCTTGAGGAGGGATGTTTGGGGTTCCAGGGGGTATTCCAAATCAGATCTGAAGAAACCCTTCCAACCCATTACAGAGGAGACCAGGAAAATAATTTTTAGATCTACATCATCAGATTTCGTCAGTGGAATCACTAGGGCGCACTCATACATCCTAGGAGGTGTGAAAAACACCAGGGCATGACATCTGGAGCTTCAGAGGTCAGATATTACATTGGACAGTTGTCAGGAGCAGCCTAGAGGCCAAGCACTTAGTTTGAGACCGTTCCCAGTCCATTCGGTCGAGTATAGCCACCAGGGAGAGTTTTCTAGTATGTGCAGTAGTTACCGTGAGTTTTTGGAGCTGCATTTTGTCGATCTATCCATGCATGTGTAGATCTACTTCCATCTCATGATCATGGGTATTTCATATTAGTTGCTTGTATTCTAGTGACGATCCATGAGATCTAGTTGATGACTATTTTCACTGTTTCCAGCGCATTGTTGTATTTCATGTTTTTTCCTCATAACACATATTGTTGAGATGGTGTTTGTTCCTTATTCTTTATGCATCATATATTCTACCACAACATTAATTGAATGAAACACACATGCAACAATCATCAAGCATGTTAAAACATTAATTCAAACGCATCCAGAAAGCCCCATATTATCAGATCTGAAAGTCAAAATACTATTTCAACAGTAGATATCCAGATTAGCTGGATCAAGGATATTTCACTTGCGGTTCTTTTGGTTCAACTCTGGATGTAGTTTCCAACATTTTCCTTGGTGTGGCCATTAATGTTGCAATGATTTCAATGGTTTACGGGATATTTGCACTGATGTGTAGTGGTTTTTGTCTTCATGTCCTTTCCCCCTTTCCACTTCTTCTTCTCCTCCTTGGAAGCTTCCTAGTGCTCTTTGTGCTTCGAACCACTTGGTTGCCCCTTATTTTGGCATATGTTTTCCAAGTACTATGCGTGTACACATGCCTCATCCATTGTCCTTTGCTTGAAGAGCATCACCTGCTTTTGTAGATGACTTTGTAAACCCAACATGATGACCATCTTTCTGAACTCAGTGGTGCACTCGTGTATACTCTGCCCCTACCTCTGCCTAAAGTAGTGACACCAGATCCATTGGTCCTCTACATACCCGATAGGGTAGAATTGGGACTTGATGAGGGTTTTGAAGTCCTTCCACCTAGTTATTAGCAGATCAACCTCCAGCCTAATTGTTTCTGTGTGGCTTTCCCACCAGGTTAAAGCATGGCCCTCTAAATTCAATCTAGCAAAAGAAATATTTTGCCCCTCATCTATATGGTGAACACTAAAATAAACTTCTAGTTGTTGAAACCAATGATTCAGTTTTAATGCATCGATCTCACCTTGGTATGGCTCTATGTCCAATTTCACTTTTGTATTGAATAGGACTATGAAGGGTTAACGACAATCAAACTTAACTGCTCTTGTTAGATTACAATCGCACCTTAGGTCTGGTCTATTGTTTCTACAGTTATACACATATTTACCTAATTTGAATTGTAAACATAAACACATTGAGATGCCTAACTGTTAAATTTATAAGCAGCTGCA
>ML779762.1:1440949-1482093 GCA_009831015.1 Picea engelmannii | reverse complement strand
AGAACATAAAGAAACCTTATCCTCTCAGTAGCAGAAAATCAAATGGAATTTTAGATTTAATTCATTCTGACCTTTGTGGTCCCATGTCTGCACCATCTATGAATGGTTGTATCTATTATATTATTTTTATTGATGACTTCTCATGTAAAACTTGGATTTACTTCTTAAAGACTAAAGATGATTCTTTTAGCAGATTTCAAGACTTCAAGAATCTTGTTGAAAATCAAACAGGAAGACACATCCGAGTTTTCAGAACAGACAACAGTAAATAATTTGACTCCCTCAAATATGATGAACTTTGTCGAGCTTCTGGAATTAAGAGGGAGCTGACCGTGCCATACAACCCTCAGCAAAATTGTGTAGCTGAACGAAAGAACATAACTATCTTTGAAGCAGCCAGGGCCATGATGCATCATCAGAACTTGCCTCTATCACTTTGGACTGAGGCTGCTAGTACAACAGTGTACATACAAAATAGATGTCCTCACAAAGTCCTTGAAGCGAAAACTCCTGAAGAAGTTTTCACCGGGTGTAAGCCCTACGTTGAGCATTTAAGAATCTTTGGCAGTCCAATTTATATACACATTCCAAAAGAGAAGAGGACTAAACTAGAGCCCTCCAGTAAGAAAGGAATTTTTGTGGGATACAGTGAGACCACAAAAGCCTACAGGATTTATATCCCTAGCCAAAAGTTCATTGAAGTAAGCAGAGATGTGACATTTCATGAAGAAACAACACCCCGTCGGGCCAGAGATCTTCCATATGATTCAAAGGAGCAAGAAGCTCCATCATTTGATACTTCTCCTCCAGATGAGCAGAGGGAGGAAACCTCTGAAATTGTAGTAGATCCGTCAAGAGACTATATTGAATTTCCAATGGAGTTACCTCCTATCAAAAGGAAATGAGCTTGGTGCCGGGAGATATTGAAAGAAGCAGAAAAGCACTCAGCTCCGAAGGGCACTTTCAGAGAAAGCAAGAAACCAGATAAGTACTCAGGTCTCATAGCTCAATTAAATATTGTAATTGATTCAGAACCTTCCACCTTTGCTGATGCTTTCAAACATCAAGTATGGAAAGATGCTATGAACAAAGAATATGATTCTATTTTGAAGAATGATGTATGGACCGTAGTTCCTAGACCTCATGATAAATCTGTAGTGACTTCAAAATGGCTTTATAAGATAAAGCATGCAGCAGATGGCAGCGTTGAGAAATACAAGGCGAGATTTGTGGCTCATGGTTTCTCTCAAAAAGAAGGAATTGACTACAACGAGATTTTTTCTCCATTTGCCAGGTATTCTTCTATCAAAATCATTATTTCACTTGCAGCAGTTTTTGGTTGGAAACTTCACCAGATGGACGTTAAGACTGTTTTTCTTAATGGTGAAGTTGAACAAGAGGTTTACATTGAGCAACCTGAAGGTTTTGTGATACATGATAAAAGATCTCATGTATGTAAACTCAAGAAAGCTCTGTACGGGTTGAAACAAGCTCCAAGAGCTTGGTATGGTAGAATAGATAGCTTTCTACAAAGTCTTGGATTCTCCAAGAGCATAGCAGATCCAAATCTTTATATCAAGATCATTCAAAATCATCCAGTTATCCTAGTCTTATATGTGGATGATATGTTCCTCACTAGAGAGGAAACCTTGATAGCTCAGACTAAGAGGGAGCTTTCTGAAGAATTTGAAATGAAAGATTTGGGGCTCATGCACTACTTCTTGGGCTTGGAGGTTTGGCAGAAACCAGGAGAGATTCTTCTCTCACAGAGTAAATATGCATTTGATATACTTCGCAGATTTGGCATGATGGACTGCAAGTCCATGATGACTCCAATGATCTCTAACTTAAAGAAACTCCAAGATCAAGTCACAGGTTCAGATCCAAAAGACCCCACTTTATATCGGCAGATCATTGGATCCTTGATGTATCTCGTACATACGAGACCTGACATTTGTTATGTTGTAAATGCTCTTAGCCAGTTCATGTGTGAACCTAAACATATACATATGGTTGCAGTAAAACATATCTTGAGATATGTTCAGGGGACTATAGCTTATGGTCTCAGATACACATCCAGTGGAGGTGTGATGCTCCATGGCTTTACAGATTCAAATTGGATGGGCAGTGCAGTGGACCGGAAGAGTACTTCCGGATATTGCTTCAGTTTGGGTTCAGCTATGATTTCCTGGTCTAGCAGGAAACATGGCTCTATAGCCCAAAGCACTGCAGAGGCAGAATACATTGATGCTAGTGGTGCTGGCAGAGAAGCAGTGTGGCTCAGGAAGCTACTTTCAGACTTGTTCAGTTCAGAGCTTGAACCCATAGTTATTCATTGTGACAATCAGAGTTGTATAAAGCTCACTAAGAACCCGGTGTTTCATGACAGATCGAAACACATTGAGATGAGATATCATTATGTCCAGGACATGGTTCAGAAGAAATTTCTCAGCATTCAGTATGTTCCGACAGCAGAACAGACAGTAGACATTTTCACCAAGCCACTATCCTTGACAAAGTTTGTATACTTTCATGACAAGCTTGGTGTAGCTGAGAATGCCTCTCTTTCTGAGAGGGAGTGTTAAATTTATAACCATCTACAAGAACCATTCTCCTGGAGGATGGATAAGACCCTAGACGAGATCTAGGGCCCCCAGTGCACTCTTGGGGTACTTGGTCTGGGACCAAATAGTCAGTGCCATGGCAAAAGACCCTTTTAGGGCCCCCAGTATACGACTGGGGTTCTTGGTCTAGAACCAAGAAGTAAAGACCCCTAAGAGAGCCCCCAGTATACGACTGGGGTTTTTGGTCTAGAACCAAGCAGTAAAGACCCTTGAGAGGGCCCCTAGTATACGACTGGGGTTCTTGGTCTAGGACCAAGCAGTTAAAGCCCCTAGATAAGCCTAGGGCCCCTGGAAATGTCCAAGGTACCCATACATATGGCATGGGTTGATCCTTGGTCTTTGACCTTGGTGGATAAGACCCCAGAAAAAGTTATGGGGCTACTTGATCCTCCATCAAGTATTTTGCTAGTGCATGACCTTCCTTGAAGAAGGACATAACCACATGAGGGATAAGTCCCATATGCAATGATGATTAAGTAATAATTTCACCATGAAAAATGAAGGAATGAGTATTGCCACCTTGCTAACCCTCCCTTACCTTTACTTGTGTTGGTTTGGAGTTTTTATGTTTTAAGGGTAAATTAGATTTAAATTATATCATGTTTAAATTACCTAATTTTAAACATGATATTTTAATAAAAAAAATTAATCTAACTTTGCCCTAACCCAAACTATAAAATAGAACCTCCCCTCTCATATCACTCACCTCTTGTATCACTTGTTTCTAAGTATGTCCAGACCTCTCCTAGTTGCGGCTCCTCTCTCTTGTTGAAGTTGCGGCCCTCTTTTGATGTGAGCGAAGTCTTCTTGTTGTTGCCTCTTCTAATTTTCTGTTGCAGACTGTTGTGGTGTGGCTGCAGCTTCTTTTGAGTGTTGATTGTGGGGTGTTGCCCCTCTCCTTCCAACTGTGGTAAACTTGTTAGAGTGCGTCCCTTTCCTTTTTCTGTTGTGGATGAGTTCTAGGGTTTGGCCCTCTTCTACTCTGTTGTGTGAGGTGCCTACAGGCTGCATCCTCTCCTTCTATTGATGTATGGTGAGCTAATAGGCTGCAGTCTTCTCTCATCTGTTGTCTGATGTGCCTTTAGTCTATGATCTACTTCTTGATGTGGTATGCCTTTGGGTACGGCCTCCTATCTTCAGTTGTAATAGGGTTTATCCACAGTTTACTTGTGTAGGGTTGTGAATGTTTTAACCTCATGTTGTTTGAGGGTTTGTCTTTGTGAGGGCTCTTGGTTCTATCCTTTTTGGTGGCAAGAAACTTTTTCATATTCTGGCAAGAGATCCACTTCATATGATGGATCTATGAACTGAACCTTGTCTGAGCATAATACAAATGGTTCTACATCTCCTGTGGTTGTTGTAACTTCTTCAGAGGTAAGGTTTCAAGACAAGGTATGCTACCTATTTATCTCTTCCAGATYTGRAYTTGATTTTTACTTCARTACTGTTTGATCTARTTAGCTTTGTGTATCAACTATTAGATTTGAAGCTATACATTGAATTTACATTTGCCTCTTTAGTTGGTWTACTRTTTAATGATCRKATTAGCTTTAGATYTRYAKATCTGTGTAATGTTTTGAGTTCAKCKTTATAGAKCTATTTCACTGTTTGGTCTTATTCTGATMTGTTCACTGTCCATTTAGTAGAGTTMTTGTTTAACTATTGAAYAGWAGATCTGAGTTTTAYTTCTGATCTTCARATCTARTATTTAMTGAGTTTATTAYTGTCTCTCTTTAGATCTCCTAGATCTGAATACTAGTTAAAGTGCTTTGAGTTTGTTGAAMCTTAGATCTAGTTGTTTGTTATTCACTGAAATTAAAAAGATACTATTGTTCTGCTTCATTGCCCTAATTCTAACACTAACTACTTTTGCACAATGGAAAATACATTAGCAATTAGATCATACACAGGTACACATGAATTTAATGTTCAAATCCAATGTTCTTAAACCAAGAACCAATGGTCTCTTGTACCAGGGATAATAGTCCAATTCTTACACAACAGAATATGTTAAATCACTTACAAATATTGCAGAAACCCTCCTTGGTTTCCATGCCAATGTTTCTTCCCTAGGGCTGAGGGTTAGGTAATTCCTTTCCCCCTCACACTCTACTCTTCCTCTGCAACTCCTGCACAAGATTGGCTAATTTCTTCCATCCTTCAATTATCCCTATAGACTATTGTTATGCTTTTGTTGTGACAACCCAACAATGTTATCCTATCAACCCTCAAGCAGCCCTTAACGTTTTGCCCAAAAGACACTCAGAAGACTGTTGTTACATACACCTATAGCAGCTCTCATGTACCTATTGTACAAACTCACAGCCATCCTTAGGACTTGTTATTAGTGTGGGCATAGCATCCCCCTTTCACTGTTGTTCAAACCCTCAACACTTGTCCAATAGACAACCCTTTGTGGTTGTCCAAATATGCCCCTGGAAGATTATCGTAACAGCCCTTAACCAACCCATTATTCTAATGTTACAGACTACTATAACATCCCTTAACCAACCCATTGTTTTTTTGTTATAGTCCTCCCTTAGCTGCCACATGATCCTGGACTATGGCAAGACCTTCCACCAATCCCTCCCACCTTGGTCGAGTCACCTAAGTTGTTTTCCCTGCTAGGTCAAGTCCCCTAGCACCTACAACACCCTCCTTTCTTGCCAGGTTGAGCCTTTAACGCAGCATCTTTTACCTAGATGAGTCTTGTACCAAATTACCTAGGGCATGTGGCTAGGCTCTTCCTAACAGCTATAGTCTCTTGATGTCCTACTCAACCTTCTTCATCAACAGAACCTGCTTAAGACAAGAAAACACACTAGAAATGAGGCAAATCGGCCTATGTCCATGGTTGGACTGGGGTCACCACACTTGGACTGAAATTTCCAAGCTCTCCCACACTTCTCTCGACAACATCAAATGTCACAATGACTTCTCTCCTTTATATACAAGTCTTAGGGGTCATCAAAAAATCCCCTCTACAAGTCAACATCAAATTAGACTTACATGTGGGTGTGAAGCCCCATCAAAAACCCACGAAGCCCATTGTCAAGCCCATGAAGCCCCAACTTCATTCCAAGGGTGTTTTCACCTGTAATGTCCCTGATCTAGAACCCTTTGTAATTGTATATATAGGTTGGTGATCCAATTGTTACCCAAGTGTAAATGTAATGTACATATAGAATCGTCATCCATTCACACCTAGATTTTGGTGTTCTGTGCATCTGAGTAATGCACGAAGAAGTGTTAACAAAGACAAGGTGCACATAGTCTATGTGTTGTATGCACCTAAGTAAGTGCACACATTACAATATGTTGTGCGCACTTGGGTTAGTGTGTGGTAATGACCTGGAAGTGTGTGGTACTGAGTTATATATATATATATATATGACTATTTATGTTTTGAGGTTGGAGAGCTTGTGTGATTATGAGGTTGGTGAGCTTGGATGCAAATAGGCCATTAAGCCTATCCATGTAAATATAATCATGAATATTAATATATTGCATCGTTGTGCTCTGATCGACTCAGATGAAAAGAGATGGGGGGCCTACTCCACAGGTAAAGGGAAAAAAGGGGGGGATGAGTAGTAAGTCTTAGGAAATATTTTATAATATTTCCGGGAAAAGTGTAATGTCAGATATATTATTATTCTATTATAAGTTCCCAAGGGTAGAGAACTGGTCACCAAGTGGATTAAAGCTACTTCTAAAAGGTGACAAGTGTCAAGTGGAAGGCATGCAATATATATTGTTGGCCTTAGTGTATTTTGGGGGATTAATGGCAGGGGAGATGATCCAGGAATTGGGGAAAGGAATTCTTGTTGCAGGCTCTCGTGTGCAGAAGGGGGTCGAACTGTAAGGAAAATACGATTATTACTGTATCTACCCAGAGAAGCTTGAAGGGAGTTGTGGGGATGTAACCAGAATTCTATTGTCGAGGAGTCAGGTTGGAATACCATGAGCAATCTCTCTGGGTAAGAGATTGGCTATTGTGAAGTGGGTTCCAGACCCGTGAGCATATTCTCCAAGAGAGAGTGTTGTTAAGAATTGTTCCCTAGTGCGTTGGGCATTAGTCACAGGGCTCGAAGACTTCCTATCCATCCTATTATTGGTAAGCCTAGGAAGGAAAGTGGGGCAGTTGAAAGACTCATGAGTAGAGAAGGGGAACACTTCCTTGGGTATGACAAGTGTGTTGGGAATGAGCGACTGTGGACTACTTGCAGCAACGGGCACATAGGACTAGACAATTTTGTTGAGAGTCGGATCTTAGTGGGTTCCTAGAAGCCTTTTTCTCTGGTGGAGTTGAGCCCCAGCTCAGGGGTGACCTGTTGCTGAAAGATTATGAGCAACAGTGTCTATGGTTGGGAGGAACATCTGAGTCAAGGTCGTAGTTGGTGACTTTCATAAAAGATAAGTGTTATTATTGTACTTGTCTTGTTTATTGTGTGCTTGTTCATCTATGTTTGACATGGGTTCATTCTTGTATGTTGTTGCATATAAGTATTTGTTTTTATTTTTTTAAATGTTGTGTGTACATGTAAATATAGTGTTTATCACCTATATGTGTAGTTGTGCATAAGTATGTGAGTTGATGGAAGATTCATTTGTTAAGTTAAACTTGTGATTTTGGTTATGAGTCATCATGGAAGAGAATTAAGTGGCTAGTGCACAGAATTGTAGCATGTGTGCACCAAGAGTCTAGAATTCATATGGGCAACCAATGAAATAGACTTCGCGCACAGCGAAATCAGAAGTGGTGCATGACGCCTAGATGGATGTGTGCACAGTATGTTGAGTGATCAATATGTTGGTGTGCGTCATTAGTGATTTATTTCCACTGCTTAAGTTTGTAATGAAAAGAGAATGTTACTTCCATTGATTTCAGTTGTGTGGTGTGACTCAAGCTTGGATTGAGCACGTTACTTCAAGTGATACTGCATGAACTTGTGTTAGAGTATAATCTGCGCAATGAAACTTCAGAGTAGCATTACCCAATAGCAAGTTGGGGATGTTGCAGTTTGGGTTGACTTAGTGCTCCTACGTTTGAGTTTGTATGACGTGGCCCATCCTGAGAAGGTTGGGGAAGTTGAAAAGGGGTATCATAGTATGTGTAAGGTGGTAAGAGGGCTCAGTGGGAGATTGCAATGTTACATTATGGTATAAGAGCTATCGGTTCAACACTAGACTTGTATGGGTCGGAAACTAACATGAATAGATGAGTGCACTAAGAATTGGTGTCGCACAATGCAGAGTTTAGTTGACGCGGAAGGACATGGGTGCACAGTAAAATTTTGGGATTGTGCGGTATAGAGTTGTGATTCACGCAAGAACAGTGAAACATGTATGTGTGCAATAGAGATTAGGATGTTAAAATCATCCAAGAAATCCAAGGAATTATCATCGATTAGAGCAGGACAGAGGCAATGCATAAGGTTAAAAGCATGGAAGATGCAGAGAGGACTTATAGACCTGATGATGAATTTGGAGATCTGTATGTCGGATTGGGTGTTGATGGTACAAAATCCAGGGGGGCGCATGAACTTGGTAGAAACTGTAAAAATACTGCAGAAATATGTCCAGAGTTATAAGGTTGATAATGAAATACTTACGAGGGCCAAGGCGTAGTAAGATGACTTCAATGTCAAATTGATGCAAAGTTTGAACATAATAGAAAAGAATATGGATAAGGAGACAGATTCGAGTAGATCAAGAAGTCCCAGGTCTCACGATGAGAAAAGAAGAGAAAAAAGAAGTGTTGGTAAGAATTCTTTCAGGAAAGTGCGCAGTAGTTCAAGTCCATCTCCTATCAGGAAGCATAAGAGAAGGACTGGGGTGGATGAGCTATAGGGGGGAATGAATAAGATCAAGCCTCCTACCTTTGATGGTGAGCACAAGAAGGATGAAGAAGTGGAAACCTGGTTGATGGGTATGAGAAAGTATTTCTAGTTGCATAATTATTCTGCGCAAGCAGAAGGGGGAATTGTTATCTGTCAGTTAGAAGGAAAGGCATCGATGTGGTGGGATCAGTATGTGCAAGTGCATCATATTAATGAGAAGAAAGTAACATGGAGGGAGTTCAAGAGGTATTTCCAAAAGAAATACTTAACCGAGAAGTGTTATGATAGGAAAATAAAGGCGTTCTTTGAACTCAAGCTTGGGACCATGACAATAGACGAATATGAAAGAAGATTTTTAGAGCTGCTGAATTATGTGTCTTTTATCAAGGATGAAGAGGTGAAGATTCAGAGGTATTTGAGTGGGTTTCCCTCATTTATTAGTGAAAATATACAATATGATGATCCTAAGACATTGGAAGAAACCATAAGGCGTGCTAAGTGTCTTTATGAACAACAAAGGGGAAGATCAAATTTCCAAAATTCTTGGGAAGACAAGATGAAAAGTAAGGTGGAACAGAGGAACAAGGAGTCAAGCCACCATTTTTCAGAAATATTGTGCAAGGACAGAGGACTCTCCAGGAGCCAATAATTTCGGAGACAGTGGGACAAAATTCATGGCAATAACCTATGTAGTTTTGGGGTTGTGACGGAAATCATATGCATAGAGATTGTCATCAAAGAGGTGATAAAGCAAAGACTATGCACAATGTACAACAAGCTGCAACAGTGGAGGACATGGGTAGAAATGTGCCAAGGATTTACGTCGCACCGGATAAAAAGAAGGATTATTTCCAGTCGCACATGATTGAGGTGGAAGGTAAGATTAATGACCATTTTAATTGACTCAGGAGCTAGTCATAGTTATCTAGATCCTAAGATGGTGGAAAGATTCCATTTTCCAAGAAGAAAGCTTGGAAAACCTTGGTTGGTGCAGTTAGCTACGGGAGCAAAGAGTAAAATCAATGAGATGGTTAAGGCATGTCCAGTAAAGATGAATGGAAAGCACACAAAGGGAGATTTGAATATTATATCTTTGGGCTTGTACGATTGCCTCACTGGTATGTATTGGTTGGACGAGCACCATGTTGTCCTGGATTGTTACAATAAGGCCTTTAATTGCTTGGATGAGGAAGGAAATTTGAGGTCAGTTCAAGGAATTCCAAGAGTTGAGACTATCAGAGATGTTTTAGCATTGCAGTTGAAGAAAAACTATAGAAAAGGATGTTAAGTATTCGTCGCGCACATGGAAGAAGCACCTAAGGATAAAGTGTCAAGTCTGCAAGATTGTGCGATACTGAAGGAGTATGAGGATGTCTTTAAAGAGTTACCAGGATTTCCTCTGAAACGAGATATTGACTTCTCTATAAATATGGTGTCGAGAGCAGCACATGTATACAAGACTCCTTACAGGATGAGTACGCTAGAACTGAAGGAGTTTCATATGTAACTTGAAGAGTTTCTAAACAAGGGGTATATATGCCCAAGTGTGTCATAGTGGGGTGAACCAATTTTGTTCGTGAAAAAGAAGGATGGTACACTGAGACTTTGTATCGACTTTTGGCAGTTGAACAAAGTAACAATAAAGAACAAGTATCATTTGTCAAGGATAGATGACCTGTTTGATCAGTTGAGAGGGGAGCAGATATTTTTCAAGATAGATCTCAGATATGGATATCACCAAGTGAGAATAAAAGAGGAAGACATCAGTAAGACTGCCTTCATAACAAGGTATGGTCATTACAAGTTTACAGTGGTGTCATTTGGTTTCTCAAATGCACCAATTGTCTTCATGTGTTTGATGAATGGAGTTTTCAAAGAGTACTTGGATAAGTTAATCGTCGTATTTTTGGATGACATTCTTATTTACTCAAAATCCAAGGAAGAGCATGAGCAGCACTTGAGGATGGTATTGAAGGTACCGAGGGAGCATCATCTTTATGAAAAGCTGAGCAAGTGTTCATTTTATCAGAGCCAGATACACTATTTGGGTCATATTATTTCAGAGGAAGTAATAGTTGTGGACCCAGCAAAGATAAAAGCCATCGAGGAATGGCCAACATCAAGAAATGTCACAAAAGTGAGATCCTTTATGGGACTAGCAGGAGACTACAGAAGGTTTATTGAATGATTTTCACAAATTGCACATCCAATCACACCCCTGCAGAAGAAAGGTGCACGATTTGAATGGACTTTGGATTGTGCAAGGATTTTTCACCACTTGAAGAGTTTGTTGAAAAGTGCGCCAAGTTTGAGGATTGTTGATCCTGATGAAAACTTCGTTATGTGCATAGATGCATGCAAAGAAGGAATTGGGGGATTCTTGAGTCAGAATGGGCATGTGGTTTGATACGAGTCAAGGAATTTGAAAGAGCATGAAAGAATTTATGTTATGCATGACTTAGAATTGGCAGCTATAGTGGATGCTTTGAAGATGTGGTGACATTATCTCATGGATAAGATATTTGAGTTGAGAACAGACCATTGTGGTCTGAAGTATTTGTTTGGACAACCAAGTTTAAATTCTAGGAAAAGTAGGTGGTTAGAGTTCCTAAGTGAGTATGACTTTGACATTAAGCATATCATAGGAAAAAAGAACAAAGTGGTTAACGCACTCTGCAGGAGGATGCATGAAATGCATTCTACATCCATTATCATGTACCAAACATATTTGTGCGACAAAATTTTAGAGGTTGTCAAATCAGATCTGCGCTATATGGATATAAGTGTGACTTTACAGCAAGGTATGACGCAGCTGAAGTTTGAAGGTTGTGAGCTAAGAGAGGATGGGATCCTCATGTATAGACGCAGAGTCTATGTGTCGAATGATTAGAAGTTGAAAGGCCTGATATTGTCAAAGATGCATAAGGTTCCTTATGTTGGACATCCAGGTTACCAGAAGACAATTGTCGCAATCAAGAAGCAATACTTTTGGCCAGGTATGAAAAAGGAATTTGTGGATTTTATTGCAAGATGTCTCGAATGTTAGAAGGTCAAAGTTGAGCATAGACATATAGCTAGTTTGCTACAGCCCTTTCCCATTCCTGAGTGGAAGTGGGAAGTTGTGACCATGGACTTCATAACTAAGTTTTGTAGGACAACTAAGCAACATGATTATATTATGGAAGTGGTGGACAAGATTACTAAAGTTGCCCATTTTATTCCAGTGACGTCGACACACAAGGCAGCGGAAATTGCTAAGATATACATGCTCGAAGTTGCTAAGTTGTATAGTGTACCAAAAAAAATTGTGTCTGACAAAGATTCTAAGTTCACCTTGAACTTTTGGAAAGGACTATTTAAAGGATTTGGGACAAATCTGAGTTTAGCACAGCATATCATCACGAGTCAGATGGTCAAACTAAGAGGGTAAATCGGGTGATTGAAGACATGTTGAGGATTTATGTGATGGATAAGCCATCAAAATGGGAATAATACTTTCATTTGATAGAGTTTACTTACAACAATGGGTATCAAGCATATTTAAAGATGAGCCCATTTGAGGCACTTTATGGTGTTAAATTTTCATCAGTTTTGTTAAAATTATATTTACCATATCATTTTGATATTATTTTAACATTCAATAACCATATACTGAAATATATAAGCAACAAATAAACAAGCACAAGAAGACACAAATATTTATCCTGGGAAAACCCCACAATCGGGGAAAAACCCAGCCAATTTTTCTTAGAGAGAATATTCCAATACAACCATGAACAAGCTATATTCACATGAGAAAACCAACAATGATGAAGCCCTGATAACAAATACTTATCTCTTATTCTTGTCAAACCCTAGTGAGGGTAGACAATTGAGTAGCACCACAGAACTAGCGCAATATAGGCACATCACTAGAGCAAGATAGTGCACCACAGATCTAGCACAATTGGCAACCAGTAATTGCAACTATAACTGCAATTGGCACGAAGAAACTGGTCAGCACCACACAACCTTAGCGCAACTCTTCCAGAGGTAGCGTGCAAGAGAAACCACCAAGAGCCACCAAGAATACCCTTCCCTAAGTAGGGCGCACTCTCCAAGAGAACCAGAAACCAGAAATAGTGAAACTTCTACAACTGCCTAGTGCGCGCCAGAGAAGGAGAATTGTGTGTCTATACAAATGAAATGATCCATCCCTGTATTTATACTAATTCGGGCACTTGTCTAGGGCTGACTTCTTATTTTGGGTCTTCACATTTACTTTATTATTTCTATGGGTCGACTTCTATTCCTGAAAATTATATTTCCACTTTGATTATTTTTTGTGGGCCGACTTCTCTTCTTGGAAATTATATTTCCACTTTAATTATTTCCTATGGGCCAATTGTTTCACTTTATTCTTTTACAGGGTTTTCTTCAACTATTCAATGGTCTTCCTTTGACTTTTTGGAATATACTTCTTCTCTAAGAAAATTTGTCTAGGAGGGAATACCTCTCGCAGCTACCAAAACATCAACACTCTCTCTTAGCTAAGGAGGTATTCTTCCACGATGTTTTTCTTCTAGTAGTCCAATGACTACACTACAATCATCTAGTAGTCCCAAGGCTACCACCATGCCATTAGTAGCTCAAAACTTATGCCATAGTCTCTACGACTATGTTGCAATCAACTAGTAGCACACAACTACTACCATGCAATCCAGTAGCACACAACCTCTGCAATAGTCTCCATGACTATGTAGCAATCAAATAGTAGCACACAACTACTACCATGTTGTCCAGTAGTACACAACTACTGCAATAGTCTCCACGACTATGTAGCAATCAACTAGTAGAACACATCTACTACCATGCAGTCCATTAGTACACAATTACTGCAATAGTCTCCATGACTATGTAGCAATCAAATAGTAGCACACAGCTACTACCATGATGTCTAGTAGTACACAACTACTGCAATAGTCCCCACAACTATGTAGCAATCAACTAGTAACACATAGTTACTACCATGCAACCCATTAGTACACAACTATTGGCATAGTCTTCACGACTATGTTGTGATGTTTCTCCTCTACCAGTAGTGTTATTCCCACCTAGCCACCTCGTATAGCTTAGGCAAGACTACCACCCTAGCCCCATTCACACCTAGCCACTTCACATGGCTTAGGAAAGGATATGCCATGGTTCAAGACCATGCTACAAGTCTTATTCACACCTATCCACCTCACATGGCGTAGGAAAGAATTGCACCAAGTTGTGATGTTTTTCCTCTCTCAGTAGTCTTATTCGCACCTAGCAACCTCACATGGTGTAGGAAAGACTACAATCATATCCCCAAGGCTATGTCATGGTCCAAGACCATGCTACGATTCTTATTCACACCTAGCCACCTCACATGGCGTAGGAAAGACTTGTACCAAGATGTACATTACTCCCTCAATCACCTCACATGACTGATCTAGGAAACCCTTGGCCAAAGGGGAATCCTGCTGGAGGAGAAACATCACACCTCCCTCTCAACAAGGGTGGACATTTTTCATCATGCCAAGCTTGTCTCTGAAATACTCATACTTCACTCTAGATAGAATATTGGTGAGAATGTCTGCCATATGCTCATCCGTGGATATGTACCGGAGCACCACACCTCCTCTCTACACCATGTCTCAGATGTATTGTATTTGATCTCTATATGCTTCGACTTGTCATGAAATAAAGGATTCTCTTAAAGATTTACACAATTTTGATTATCACAATGTATCAAAGTTGGCTCCAACTCTAGATCAAATAACCCTACAAGCAACTTCTGAAGCCGCACTGCTTCACAGCTTGCAACACTAGCTGCAATATACTCTGCCTCTATTGTACTGAGTGTCATTGACGTTTTTTTTCTGCTCAACCATGAGATCATACCTGATCCCAAACTGAAGCAACATCCTGATGTTCTTTTTCGGTCCACTACACCCCCTGCCCAGTCAGATTCTGTATAACCTTTCAGCGTCACTTCTCCATCTGAGACATATCTAAGTCCACATCCAATTGTACCATGCAGGTACCTCAACACATGTTTTGCTACTATCCAATGTACATGTCTAGGCTCAACCATGTACTGACTCAATGTGTTCACTTCAAAGCATATGTTCAACCTGGGGTTAACCAGGTACATCAAGGATCCTATCAATTTTATGTACATCATGGGATCAACCAAATCTAAAGATGAATCGCTCAATAGCTTCAGATTTGTAACCATGGGTGTGGCCATGGACTTGTAATCCATCATCCCGAATATCTGTAGGATCTCAACTGTATATTTTCCTTGGATAAGGAAAATATCATCTGGCCTCTACCACACCTCTAGTCCCATCAAATCCAAATCCTTCATTTTGAACTCTGAAGTGTGTTCCCTCTTGCACCCATTTGTGAGCTTCTCATCCCTTGTAAGGAACAGGTCATCCAATACCAAGGGGAAACCAGCCCGAAGCTCATCAAATAACGATTTATTCAGGCATACCATGCCTTGGGTGCCTGCTTAAGCCTGTACAAAGCTTTCTTCAATTTGTAGAAATGAGGCTCCTTCTCATGTATCTTGTGGTTGCTCTATGTACACTTCTTCTGGCTACTAGATCAAGTTTTTTGTCATAATATTCTCCTTCTTTCTGGGAGAATCTTCTAGCCACAAATCTTGCTTTGTACTTCTCTATGTTTCCATTTGCAACATACTTGATCTTGTAGATCCACTTGGAAGTCACCACTGACTTCCCTCTGGAACCACTTTCCACACATCATCATAGCATCCTTCCACACTTGCTTCTTTGCAACTTCCTCATAAGTGGACGGTTCTAAATCAATGATCTTCCTCATCAACGCCACATAGATGGAAAACTTATGTGGTCTCTTGCTCTCTCTAAAACTGAGTAAAAATCCATATACTGGTCCTTCTGACTAGTTTTCTCCAATGTCATTGTAGCAAAGTCTACTAAAACAAGGGAATCCTCCTAGAATATCTCATATCTCCTTGAATTCTTTGAAGCTTCGATCTAGCCTCCTCAACTCATGGCACATGACTGACAATCATGGAAGATGTCTCTCTCTTCCACCTGAATCTGAGGGGGAACTTCCTCTGAATGATTTGGTCTTCCTCTGAGTTAACTGACTCTCTCTGAGATCAGGATCACTATGATTCTGCATGCTCCCTCTAAATCTTGTCTCCCTCTAAGTCTATATAATCTTTGGATCCATCTGCTCCCTTTGCATCTACTGACCTCCTATGAAGTTTGATCTCCTATGGATTGTATTGGGAGGTTGCTCCTCCCTACTGGATCCTGAGGGTTGACTCCCTCTGAACTCTGGCTCCTTCTAAGATGGTACTTGGTGGGGCCACCTACCTCACCACTGGTGGATACATCTGCTCCTCCTCATGATATGGCTCATCAATGCCATATATCTGCAAAGTATCATGGGACCATGTTGGTCTCTTCCTGGTCATTGCAATTATTCTGGGTAGGCCCTTCTGGCTCTACTGACTCTTCTTGATGATCTAAAGAGTGATCAACTAAAATAGAGGCATTTGTATGGTCATATTCATATCCTTCTGCTCCTTACAATCAATCTCCATATGAGATACTCTGTATCCTGCAAAAGTACCCTTCTTTCCAGAAGGTTTTGACTTCGTCCTCTTCTTTTTCGATACATGGATGTATATTGTCATGTATACAACTTCTTGTTTGGATAGTTTGCTCCATGTCTCAAACTAGAGACCATCTAATCTATTGCCTCCTGCAACCGTCATTATATCTCCCTCTTAGAGCTATCACTTGTGACTCGCCCGGAACAAGAGAAACAACAAGGGAAAATAGCAGACAAGAAAAATATTCTTATGATAAGAACAATAATAAAAATAAGAATGGGAGCAATCGTCACATTAGCTCCTTCTCAGAGATATCACCTGTTACCCGCCTGAGAGAAGATCCAAAACAAAATACAATAACAAGAAATAAGAATAGGACTCTTCAACACTCTTCCAATGTTGTAACCAATCATTCCTCCATAGTAACCTGCCCAGAACAAGAAACAAGAACAACAACATCTCCATGGTAAACTCCATGGAATTTACAAGAAAACATGCCTGGGACAAAGTCAACAACCAAAAACATCTCCTAGAAGAGATCAATTTCATTTTGTAAATAAGTGCATCATTAGTACATGATGATCATTGTAATAACAATATTCAAGTGTCAGTAAACATTTGATAGCAATAGCAGTAATAGAATTCTAAAGATTGCTATTCTAGTTACAACACTTACATAGGTTGCAGCAATATAAAATATCAAACTTGATATGCAAACCTGGAGTCCAGCTATTTCTTGTCCCATTTGAGTCATTCTATACTGTAGGAGACATCGTCATTGTTTCCTCCAACTCTTGGGCTTCCTCTGAGTCCACTAGATCTAAGATCCATTTGGATCTATTGTCACTGCTTGGATAAATGTACTTTTGTCAAGTGTATGTCTCCTACAAACACCCTCCTCTCATATACAAGTGCATCATCCATCTTTGTCTTCTCATATGAGACATTACATCAACAATAAGAAAAACTTAGACATCTAAATCAGAAAGCTCAATGTCCAGGAAATTGTCAACAAGCCTAAAACCCTAAAAATTCAATTTTGACAGAAAGTCAATTTGAGAGATGTAGCAAGTGTGTTAGGGAAAGGTAATAATATCTATGATGGAATTTGTCCCAACAAATTTATAATAATTGTTCAACGATCTTGAGAAGTTTAGGTCTGTGTAGCGGCAAATCTCATTATCTTCCTTCTAGTGGTTAGACTGTTCTGAAGGAAACTTGCTATGATCCCATGTTAGATTTTCATTATTTTTGTTAGCATTATATTTACCATAGAATTTTGATGTTTTTTTAACATTCAATAACCATACACTGAAATATATAAGCAACATATAAACAAGCACAATAAGACACAAAGATTTATCCTGGGAAAACCCCAAACTCGGGGAACAACCTAGCTAACTTTTCTTAGAGAGAATATTCCAATACAACCATGAACAAGCTCTATTCGCAAGAGCAAGCCAACAATGAAGAAACCTTGATAACAAATAATTATCTCTTCTTTTTGTCAAACCCTAGAGAGGGTACACAACTGAGTAGCACCACAGAACTGGCGCAATATAGGCGCATCACTAGAGCAAGATATCACACCACAAAATTGGCACAACTGGCAACTGGTAACTGCAACTCCAACGGTAATTGCAACTGTAACTACAAATGGCACAAAGCAATTGGACATCACCACACAACATTAGCACAACTCTTCCAGAGGTAGTGCACAAGAGAAACCACCAATATCCACCAAGAATATCCTTCCCCAAGTAGGGTGCACTCTCCAAGAGAACTAGAAACCAGAAATAGCGAAATTGTTGCTACTGCCTAGTGCACACTATAGAACGAGAATTGTGTCTCTACAAATGAAATGATCCAGCCATGTATTTATACTAATATAGGCTCCTATCTGGGGTTGACTTCTTATTTTGGGTCTTCACATTTACTTTATTATTTCTATGGGTCGACCTCTATTCCTGGAAATTATATTTCCATTTTAATTATTTCCTATGGGATGACTTCTCTTCTTGGAAATTATATTTCCACTTTAATTATTTCCTATGGGTTGACTATTTTGCTTTATTCTTTTATGGGGTGTTCTTCAACTATTCAATGGTCTTCCTTTGACTTATTGGAATCTTCTTCTTCTCTAATAAAAGTTGTCCAAGAGGGAATACCTCCCGCAACTACCAAAACATCAACATATGGTAGAAAGTGCAACACACCAGTGAGTTGGGACAACCCAGAAGACCACTCAGTAGTTGGGCCAAATATACTCCGAGAAATAGAGGAGCAGATAGTAAAGATAAGGCAAAATCTAAAGGTTGTCCAAGACAGGCAGAAAAGTTGCGTAGATAAAGGCAGAACCCACAGAGAATTTAGAGTGGGTGATCACATGTTTCTGAAAGTGAAGGCCAAGTGCAATTCCCTGAAGTTGGGAAAGTGTTCTAAGTTAGCAATGCGCTATTGTGGGCCATTTGAAATCCTTGAAAGGATCGGTCATGTCACTTATATGCTTGCATTACCTGCATCCTTGTGTATTCATAATTTTTTCCATGTGTCATTACTTAAGAAGTATGTACCTGATGATGATCATATTATTAATTGGAATGTGATTCAGGTGGAGCCATAATGTGGATTTCAAGTGTGATCGGTTTGCATATTGGATCGAAAATTCAATAAGCTTCGGAATCAAGTCATGGAGTTGGTAAAGGTCCAATGAACCTGGTACGGTCCTGAGGATGCAACCTGGGAGCACAAGGATTCTATGCGAGCAGAGTATCCTCATCGTTTTGAAGGTGTTTGAAATTTTATGTGTACATGTGTATATGATGCATTGAGGACAATGCATAAATAATGGGGAGGGGATTGCAATGTCCCTGATCTGAAACCCTTTGTAATTGTATATATAGGTTTGTAAGACGATTGGTACCCCAAATGTAAGTGTAATGTACATATAGGCTGGTGAGCCATTCACACCTGGATTTTGGTGTTTCGTGCATCTGAGTAGTGCACGGAGAAGTGTTAACAAAGACAAGGTGCGCACAATATGTGTTGTGTGCACTTGGGTTAGTGCACGATAATGACCTGGAAGTGTGCGGTACTGAGTTATATATATATATGTGTGTGTGTGTGTGTGTGTGTGTGTGTGTGTTTTGAGGTTGGAGAGTCTGTGTGATTATGACGTTGGTGAGCCTGAGCACAGATAGGCCAATTCGCATATCCGTGTAAATATAATCATGAATATTAATATAATATTGCATCGATGTGTGCTAACTAACTCGGAAAAAAAGATATGGGGGGCCTACTCCACCGGAAAAGGGAAAAAGGGGGGGTGAGTAGTAAGTCTTAGGAAATATTTTATAATATTTCTAGGAAAAGTGTAATGTCAGATATATTATTATTTTATCCTAAGTTCCTGAGGGTAGGGAATTGGTCACCAAGTGGCTTTAAGATACTTCTAAAAGGAGACAAGTGTCAAGTGGAAGGCATGCAATATATATTGTTGGCCTTAACATATTTTGGGGGATTAATGGCAGGGGAGATGATCAAGGAATTGGGGAAAGGAATTCAAGTTGTAGGATCTCGTGTGTAGAAGGGGTTCAGACTATATGGAAAATCTGATTATTATTGTATCTTCCCAGAGAAGCTTGCATGGAGTTGTGGGATTGTAACCAAAATTTTGTTGTTGAAGAGTCAGGTTGCAAAACAATGAGCAGTCTCTTTGGGTGAGAGATTGGTTTTTGTGGAGTGGGTGCCAGACCCATGAGCATATTCTCTAGGTGAGAGTATTGTTGAGAATTGTTCCCTGGTGCGTTGGGCATTAGTCACAAGGCTCGAAGACTTCCTGTCTGGCTTGTTGTTGGTAACCCTAGGAAGGGAAGTGGAGTAGCCAAAGGACTGGTGATAAGAGAAGGGGCACACTTCCTTGGGTGTGACAGGTGCATGGGGAATGAGGGACTGTGGGCTAGTTGCAGCAGCAAGCACTTACAACTGGGAAATTTTGTTGAGATTCAGACCTTAGTGGATTCCTAGAAGCCTTTTGTCATGGTAGAGTTGAGCCCCATCTCGGGGGTGACCTGTTGCTGAAAGCTTGTGACCAACAGTTTCTATGGCTGGGAGGAACGTCTAAGTCAAGGTTGTAGTTGGTGACTTTCATGAAAGATAAGTGTTCTTATTGTACTTGTCTTGTTTATTGTGTGCTTGTTCAACTATGTTTGACATGGGTTCATTCTTGTGAGTTGTTTCATATAAGTATTTGTTGTTATTATGTTAAATTTTGTTTGTACATGTAAATATAGTGTTTATCGCCTATATTTGTAGTTGTGCATAAGTATGTCAACTGATGGAAGCATCACTTGTTAAGTTAAACTTGTGATTTTGGTTATGATTCGTCATGGAAGAGAATTGAGTGGTTGGTGCGCAGGATTGTAGCATGTGTGCACCAAGAGTCTGAAATTTGTATGGGAGACCAATGAAATAGACTCCACGCACAGCGAAATCAGAAGTGGTGCATGACACCTAGATGGATGTGTGCGCAATATGATGAGTGATCAGTATGTTGGTGTGCACCGTTAGTGAGTTATTTCCGCTACTTAAATTTGTAATGAAAAGAGAATGTTGCTTTCACTTATTTCAATTGTGTGGTGCGACCCAAGCTTGGATTGATCGTGTTACTTCAAGTGATATTGCACAGACTTGTGTTAGAGTAGAATCTGCGCAGTGAAAATTCAATTAGAATTACTCGATAGCAAGTTGGGGATGTTACAATTTGGGTTGACTTAGTGCTCTTACGTTTGAGGTTGTGTGACGTGGTGCATCCTGAGAAGGTTGGAGACATTACAAAGGGGTATCATAGTATGTGTAAGGTTGTAATGGGGCTCAGTGGGAAACTGGGATGTTACATCACCCAAACGAAAGTATGATTTGGTGCCCACAATGATTCCCACATTCCCAACACCTAGGTTCATGTGAGAATACATGCTTGAGGCTACAAAAGAAAAAAATCTCTCTTAGCGAGGGGAAGTATTCTCACCACACTCCACAATCACCTGGAAGTAGCTCTGTCTCCCATCCTGGGTGTAGCTCTATCTCCCACATTGGATCTGCTACCACAGTTGCTCTCCAATCTGCCTGATTGGTTTCTCCCTCTATCACTGAGGCAAGTCCTGTTTTTTAGCATGATCCCTCCCTGGAAGACACCCTACTCCTAGAATCCTCTCACTCCTGAGCATCCTTCCTGACCATCTTAACCCATGACACCTACCTGAAAATCCTGGAAGATGCCTCTCTCCCATATAGACCTGAAGGTTGGATCCCATTGAATGAATGACTCTCCCTCTGAGCCTCCTGACTCCCTCTGAAGTCGGACTCCCTCTGAATCCACTTGCTCCCTCTAAAGTTAGACTCCCTATGAATCCACTAACTTCCTATGAGGTTGGGCTCCCTTTGATTATGCTCAACCTTCAAAGATACCTGCTCTTTGTCCAGTGTCACTCTGCCACTGTTGGTCATGGCTCGCATAGGATGGCCCTTCTGCCTATACATGTTTCCCTTTCTAAATTTAGGACCATTGTTGTGTCTGAGCTAGATCCTCTACGCATCAAATAACACATGTCCATCTCGGAACAACACTGTATATCCCTACTCCTCAATCGCTAAGGCTGAGAACACACTCCCGGCACCCATAGAACATTTTCCACTCGCAACACGTACCCTGACTCCATCTGGAATACCACTGCTCCATATCCATGTACTACATTCTTGGTCCTCATACCAAGCTCCTTGTACATACCTGAGTCAGACATTGTGAATCTCTCAAAAAAATTATGTGCCCCTGTCATGTGTCGGTGGCTCCCACTGTATAAGAACCATGAAATCCTCCAAAGAAATCATCATGCTTACCTAAGTCACGATCATCTAATGAACTTCTACCCAATTCCATCATCCAGGTCACAAGACTCTTTGCGTCTACGCACATGCTACAACTGAACCTGTTTCCTCTCTCTGAATAGTCCCAAGCTGTGGATGGAAACTCAGTCCAGTCCATTATAGACCTCTGCAACTCATCTCTGCAAGTGTCCTCATCATCCTGGGTCGAATAACCCATACATTGTCGCAGCTCGACAATGTGAAAATTTTTAGGCCGATGAAGACTCTAACTCATCAAACTTTCATCCATACAAAGCTATCTTGTGCATGCCAAAGCACGTAATCTGCACCCATCGCAACTCACCATGAAAATCCATTGGAAATCCATCCACAAGGTTGGAAACCTGCCACACAACATATTGTTGTGATCCGGGCTCTCCGTCAATCCACCAAAACTCCCAACTTGCCACACCATCGAGCTGCAATAGTCCACAACTTCTTGTCTGGATGGTATGCTCCATGTCTCAACCAAAGACCATCTAACTTGTTACCACTTGCAACAGTCATTGTATCTCCCTCTCAAAGCTCACTCTTGTGTGAATAAATCAGATCCAACTATCCTTCTCAGAACCATATCTCTGATACCGTGTTACATTTCGACAACACCTTAGGTCTGATCTATTGTTTCTACAGTTATACACAAATTTACCCAATTTGAATTGTAATCATAAACACATCGAGATGCCTAACTACTTTAGCACAGAGGAAAATACATTAGTAATTAGATCATACACATGTACACATGAATTTAATGTTCAAATCCAACATTCTTAAACCAATAACCAATGAGCTCTCGTACCAAGGACAATGGCCCAATTTTTACACAATAGAATATGCCAAATCACTTACAAATATTATTGAAACCCTCCTTGGTTTATGTGCCAATGTTGCTTCCATGAGGCTGAGGATTAGGGCATTCCTTGCCCCCTCACACCCTCCTCTTCCTTTGCAACTCCTGCACAAGATTGGTTGAGTTCTTCTAGCCTTCAACCATCCCTATAGACTATTGGTATGCTTCTATTGTGACAAACCCACAATGTTGTCTTATCATCCCTCAAGCAACCCTTAACGTGTTTCCCAAAATACACTTAGAATATTGTTGTTACATACACCTGTAACAGCTCTCTTGTACTTCCTATACCATCTCACAACCTGCCTCAAGACTTGTTGTTAGTGTGGCTACAATAGCCCCCTTTCATTTTTGTTCCTAGAATATTGTTGTAACATCCCTTAACCATCCCAATGTTCTAAGGTTACAGACTACTGTAACAACCCTTAACCAACCCATTTTTATGTTGTTATAGTCCTCCCTTAGTTGAAAAATGCTCATGGACTGTGGCAAGACCTTCCACCAGTCCCTCCTTCCTCGGTAGAGTAACCTAGGCTATCTTCCCAGCTAGGTCGAGTCCCCTAGCACTTGTGACACCTTCATTTCTTGGTAGGCCAAGCTCTTAACTCAGCCTCTTTTACCTGGTCGAGTCATGTACCATCTTACTTAGGGCCTGCGGCTAGGCTCCTCCTAGAAACCTTAGTCTCTGGTTTCCCTACTCGGACTTCTTCATCAATAGAACCTACCCAAAACAAGAAAACACACCATAATTGAGGCAAACCAACCTCTCTCCATGGTTGGACTGAGGTCACCACACTTGGACTGAAATTTCCAAGATCTCCCACACTTGTCTCCATAATATCAAATGTCACAATGACTCTCTCCTTTATATACAAGTCTTATGGGTCATCAACAAAGCCCCTTCAAAAGTCAACATCAAATTAGACTTACATGTTGGTGTGAAGCCCCATCACAAACCCACGAAGCCCATCATCAAGATCATGAAGCCTCGACTTCATTCCAATGGAGTTTTCACCCAAACGAAAGTGTGATGTGGTTCCCATGACAATTCCCACATGCCCAACACCTAGGGTCGTGTGAGAATACCTACTTGAGGCTACAAAAATAAACAACTCTTTCTTAGATTCTTTCTACGACTCCTTTCATGAGTCTTCTTGATGTCTTGATTTCCCCTTCGATCGGATCTCTGAATCAAAACCTCCATCATCTCTGAACAGTCTGAGATTTCTTGCTAGAGTTTCCATGAGGAGGTTCATATTGCAGTTGATGTCGACGACTTGCGCTTCCAACCTCTCAAATCTCTCTTCTGGTATATATCAAGGGTTATTATGAACAGACTCATCCGCCATGGCTATGGTTTCTGCGACTTCTCTTTAATCTGATTCCTGGATCATGCAACTTCCCATAAATACCCAAAAGAAAAACCTACTATGATACCAATATGATCTGTAAACTACTATGGATATTCCACTGGAACAGTTCGTCACAACAAGTCTGATAAACAAAACTGAAATCTACACTATTAAGGTTAAATTCCTTTAGATTCCAGAATATTTAGTTACTAATTTTTCTTATGCATGAAATAGATAAAATGTGGAAAATAGAGAATAGTAAAGTACAATCACACACCATCCAAAAAACAACACAAATATTTTCTCTGGGAAACCCTTACAGGAGAAAACCCAGCTAGAAGGTGAGGTTTCTCTGCTCTCTTTTCTAGTAAGGAATTAATGCAAGTACAAAGGAGAAGGCACTCTCTATGGAGTGACCTAAGACCTGTGGCCTTTTAGACTGCTACAGAACATTAACCCCCTATGTTATTCTCTTTAATTTTCCCACTCTTAGTTTTTCTACTCTGATATAGAACAAAATACAATAGCATATAATGGAACCCCTTCTCCTCCTAGTGGCCTGGTATTTAACATAGTCGGATAGCCATCTAGGGGTAAGTTTTTGACTTCCTCAACCCTCATTTGTGATAGGGTTTTGAACCTTCTAGAATCTTCTTGAAATTACATACGTGGCTAGCCCCATATGCATGAGTAATGGGGGATAACATGGCATCCTCTCGTAAAATGGTGGTCAACACGGTAGGTCAACTTGTGGGAGGCATAACTTTTGCTTACGAGCTCCGATTGACGCACAGTTTATACCGTTGGAAAGGTTTCAAAGTGTAGAAAACCGTCATAGGGGTGTGCGCAATTTCTAGACACTAAAACCCCAAAATACTTCATTTAATACCGCAAAATGGCTCTGAAAGATTATGGACCCCAATTTTCCAAACTGAGACTTGCCACTAAAATGGCCCTGCAAGTTGATTCATCCAATTTTTCCCACTCCAAAAGCATCAAGATAGATGAAAAATAATACAATGATCCAATATGGATCATAAAGACATTGAATCTCTTTGAAAGGAATGTTTTGGGCATTTTCAATGAGGATAGGATGAAAATTAAAGAGTTAGAAAGTAAAAAAAATAAAGGATTTTAGCCTAAAGGAAGAGAAACGATGAATGAAAAGAAAAACTATCTAGATTTTGAAGGGGGGAAAAAACACAAATATTTTTCATAACTTTGTGAACCACATAAAACATATTTACACAATTTGGGAGATGAAGAACTCTAAGGGTTACATGGCACATAATTTTTTTGAAATCATTGAAGTAGGATCTACACATTTCCAAAATACCTGCAAAGAACCAAAGTAGTCTAATATAGTATAAATCTTAAAGATTGCATCCTATTTTCCTAGATTTGTCACTAAGGAAAATAACCAAATGTTAATGGAAGAGATCACAAAGGGAAAATTGTAAACTATTATGATGTCCTTCAAAAAACACAAAAACCAAGGATTGGATGGGTGAATGGTCAAGTTCTTTATTGGCTTTTATGAGTTATTAGAGGATGATTTGCTCGAAGTGATTAAGGAGGTTAAATGTTATAGAAAGGTTTCAAGTTCCCTAAATGCAACATTCCTATCATTAATCCATATTTTCAATTCCCTAAATGCAACATTCCCAACATCAATCCCTAAAAAGGACAATCCATAATCATTTGATGAATGTAAGCATATTTCCCTATGCAATTGTTTGCATAAAATTATCTCAAAAGTCCCAGTTGTTAGGGTCAAAAGGATCTTCTCAAATATTATATCACATGAGCAATTTTGGTTTTTAGCAGATAGGAAAATTTATGAAGCAATTGGGGTTGCAAGGGAGGGTATTCATTCAATCAAAGTTAAATATATCCTTGCAATTGTCTTGAAACTAGATTTTTCAAAAGCATATGACTGGACTAGTTGATTGTACTTAATACTTCTACTTCTTTGAGTAGGTTTAAGTTTCCCTGTAGTGAGGTGGATAATGGGATGCATCTCTTCAGTATCACTTTCTCTTCTTATAAATGGCTCAACTATAAAATTATTCCAGCCCTCACAGGGCCTTCGCCAAGGTTTCCCTTTATCTCTATTGTTATTCCTTTTGGTAGAAGAGGGCGTTAGCAAGGCCATTAGGGAGGAAAAAAGAGTTGATATTATTTTAAGGGTGAAGATAGGTCATTCTTCCAATCTTACCTGTATTTTGTTTGTTGATGATGTTTTATTATTTTTAAATGGGGGATCTAGAGAATTTATCACGTTGAAGGAAATTTTAGGATTGTATGGAAAAGCCACATGAGTGGAGATAAATATACAAAAATCAACTATTTTTTTTAATGGTTTGCAAAGAGAGGTTGTTTAGATATTATTGTTGGACTTTCCATTCAAATAATTAAACTACCAAGAAGGATTTAAATATCTATCATTTTTGTTAAAACCTAATGGGTATGGCAAAAGGGATTGGGGTTAGTTAATAGAGAGAATATAACCTCAAATAGGTCAATGGACTAATAGATAGTTATCAACTGGTGATCAATTGACGTTGGTTAAATCGGTGATGGAATTTATTCTGATATTTTGGCATTCATTAGATTTTATCCCCAAAGGTGTTTCCCTTTATCTCTATTGTTATTCTTTTTGGTAGCAGAGGGCCTTAGCAAGGCCATTAGGGAGGCAAAAAGAGTTGGTATTATTTCAAAGGTGAAGATAGGTCACTCTTCCAATCTTACCCATATTTTGTTTGTTGATGATGTTTTATTATTTAGAAATGGGGGTTTCAAAGAACCTGTCAAGTTGAAGAAAATTTTAGGATTGTGGAAAAGCCACATAAGTGGAGATAAATATGCAAAAATCAACTATTTGTTTTAATGGTTTGTAGAGAGAGGTTGTTTAGATATTATTGTTGGACTTTCCATTCAAATAGATAAACTACCACGAAGGATTTAAATATATATCATTTTTGTTAAAACCTAATGGGTATGGCAAAAAAGATTGGGGTTAGTTAATAGAGAGAATATAATCTCAAATAAGCCGATGGACTAATAGATGGTTATCAATTGGTGATCAGTTGGCATTGGCTAAATCAGTGATGGAAGCTATTCCGATATTTTGGCATTCACTAGATTTTATCCCCAAAGGTATTTCAGAGGCCAACATTATGGGGGGAAGGGGTTTAAAAAATGTGCAGGTTTTTGGTTTGTCTTTATTAGCAAATAATCTTTGGAAGGTATTGACAAAAAGTGGTTTGTGGAGAGATATTTTAGAACAAAATGCATTGATCCAGGTTCTTTTCTAGACTGGATAAAAAATCCAAGGAATGCATCCAATCTATGGAAATATTTGGTAAGATCCTTTCTAGTAATAGGTGACCATATAGCTTGGAAGGTAGGCTCTGGGGGGAATTGAGACTTGGCTCAAATGCCATTATGGGTTGTGGAGAGAGATATATATTGTCTAATGAATCCATTAATTCTTTACATCATAATAGCTTCTTTTCTTTGAGTCAAGTTGTGGATGAAGTATCCACAAGCATATGGTATTAAGTATGGTGATTGACTAAATCATTAGTTCTATAAGGCAATTAGATAAATGAATGGAACAATTTTATTGGTTGCTTTAAGAAGGGACATATTAGATTGAAGGAGGATCCATATGAATTGGCTTGGGTAAAAAATAAAACAAGAGGTGAATTCATTGCAAATCTTGGATACAAAGTGAAGTTTGAATCTATAAATTTGGATCCCAGATAACGGTGGAAATATGTATAGCAAATGAAGGCTTCCAAAAAATCAAGAATCCTTCTATGGTTAGCTTTGAAAAATAAGGTTATGACTTGGGATTTGTTGCAACTAAGAAACAAGAAATCCCAAGTATATGTATGTTATGTTGGAATGAGTGCGAAACAAATTGCCATCTATTTATCCATTGTTCATATTCATAGGAACTACAGAAGGGGGTTAAAAATCTAAATGGAGTTGAAAATGTGTGGCGTGAAAATACAATTGAAGAGTGTCTCAAAGCTTGGTTTATGAAAAAAGAATTAACAAGGTTCAGAGTGATTTCATGTTTGGTCCTGTGGGGTATTTGGTTGGCACAAAACTCAATCATTTTTTAAAATAAGCCTATTCCAACTTTTCAGATATATTCATGGATTTATGCTCTAGGGATAAAATGCATTACTCGGGAATCGAAAAAAGTGCCAAGACTAATCTAGGAGGTACAAATAGATAAATCTATTAGCTGAGGATTTTTTGATGGGGTTTCTCAAAATGGTGGAATTATTAGTAGTGTTGGAGGTGTTTTATATTTCTCTAAGGATCATTATATCAACTTTAAAGTAGGTCTTGGGGCTGGAACAAACAACTCAATAGATCTAATGGCAATAAAGTTACTAATGAAATGTTCTTTGGAAATGAATATTTCAAATTTGCATATTTACGGTGATTATTTTTTAGTTATTAGTTGGATGATTGGAACTTTGCATCTCCAAAATGTCATGCTCAGGTCTTTGGATGACAGTCTTAAGGATATCAATGCCAAATTTGGTCACATTTCTTTAACTCATGTTTATAGGGAACTCAATACAATGGTTGACAAATTCTTGAAAGAGGGACTAGATGTTCAAGAAGGCCAAATTATTTTGACTAAGTTCATCAATGGTTTTGAGGATGAACACAGAGAAATCAATGTAATGTTGAATAGAAATTCTATGGAAACACACCTATTTGGTGGATTTGTGTAGAAATTAATGAATAATGTGTAGGGTTTTGCATAAAATATAAGAGGAAGGAGTGAAATTGGTGATGGCGTGATAATGGGACTTTGTTGGCTATCAATTGTTTCCATATCTTCAACGGAATAAATATCGTCATATGTGCAATGAAAAGGGGTTTGAGGAAAACAAGTCTTGTAGGAATGAGGAATAGTTGGTTTACCTCAAGGAGAGGTGAGGGATCAAACATTGAACCCTAGTATCTCAAATCTATGAGACAATTGGAATGCCACAATAATGACAGATTGGATTAGTAAGTAGGGTTTGAGTAGGGATTAAAGACAGGGTAGGGATCTGCTACTATACAGTAATTATTTTTATCTTATTTTAAACAATAAAATAATATGCATAAATAGTATTTAAAGAATAAAATGTGTGACAAACTTCATCTCACACAGAGGATGGGGGAGGTTGACCAAGCATATTTCTCATCCAACCAATTATCCATTATATTAGTAGGAGGATGATTATTTGTATGGGTATCCCATTGGCATAAGGATCATGGTATACTAGGACTTATAAGTTGTCACACGCCCGAGTTTATAACCAATATGCCATAGCACATAAGAATAGAGAAGATCATGATATTTTAAGTATGCATAGTAGTAGTAGAATTTTATTATAATAGTTTAGGTACACATTAATTGTAGAGTCTTGGTTAACAATCTAGAGGTACATGTAGAATAGTAAAGACCATGAGTAGTATATTTTTACATAATAATTTGGGTACACATAGTAATAGCATTCTCGGTTAACACTCTTTGGCTCAAGGTAACCAAATGGTGGATGCAGATCGTTAATCAGTAATAATCCCTAATTGTCACCTTTGGGATAGTTTCTATGACTCTCCTTGCTATTCCTTGGGCCCTTCGAAAATGGACAAGGGAACACAAGGCACCAGTTGTCATCAAGCAAAGGATGGACAGATTCCAACATGCTAGTTATGTGGCTAGTGTTGTCAATGCTCCCTCCTCTCATGCACTTGTATGCTAGCCCAATTGAGGGCCTATAATGGCTCCACCTGGTTTGGACACTTGTGAAGGATATCACTAACATAACCTTAAGTAATCTAATGGGACATGAATCACCATGCAAGGACCTCACCCTAGTACTCCAACCACTAATGTTAATGCTCAAAGTCTAAGGAACACTTCTCCATTTGCATTTGAATCTGCAATAAATAAATAAAACAATCATGATGAAGATCTTTTCAAATACGCTAAAATGAAAGGTTCAACATCTCATTTTTAAACATAATGTGTGTTTGTCCAAATATGAAATCATAAAATGTCCATTATAAATTCATGCATAGGCATATTGAAAATCTCACTGTAGAGCCTTTTGTCTCTTAATAGAGCAACCTTTCTAAGGTAGCTATGTATGAACATACTACTTATAAAGGCAATACGTTCATTCCCAAGTAGCATGAGGTTTGAAACCAAAAAATTTGCTCAAGTTTCTTGGCTTTGTCATAAAAATCATATATAACTAAGCCAACTCAAAATGATGAAAGTGCATCCCTACATTTTGAAAGTGAATCCCCTACAAACAAGAGACAAGCAAATAATATGGCTTTCCTCAACTCAATGGAAATTCCCATATCAATTGGAAAGTGCATTCTTGTAGTGAATCCCCTACAAACAAGAGACAAGCAAATAATATGGCTTTCCTCCACTCAGTGGAAATCCTCATATCAATTGAATCCAATAGAGCCATGGGTTCAGCTTGTGATGAAATCTTGTTGAGCTATAAATCAATCAATAAAGCACACTTAAGCCAACTTAGCTAGTGAAAGGCTTCTTGTAAAGCCATGCCCAAGCCTTCCACCAATTCCATGAAGGCTTCATATCGAGTTTAAACCATAGGCAAACTAAACTAAGTGTCTAATTCTTATTATAAATTAATCTATCCAGGGTACCCAAATAAAATATTTTCTTTAGTGTATTCCAATTAATCATGTCCTTAGGTTTAGAGAAGAAGATAACACATAGCAATTTTTTACCTTGTAAAAGAAATAGATAATCCAAAACCACAAATTTTAGCAAAAATATTGACTTCATCAGGAAAATGGGGCACTACCATAAGAAATGCCCATGTAGAGAAATATCAAATGTAAAGCTTTTTCATTTTCTATGAAAAGGATTTGATGACTTCCTGGGCTTTCCAAATACTCTTAGGAACCAAAAAAAAGCAGATGAAATTGAACAGGTACTGAGGTAAGTATGAGAGACTAATAATTCAGGTATTTTCACCATTTCTTCACTTTTTATTTCCAATGAAGAAATGATTCAATAACCTCCTAGGCTGCCCAAATGCTCTTGACAACACAAGAACCATCGAATTGAATGGGAGCTAGGGTAAGTCTAAGAAGCATTTTCACTCTTTCTCCTTCTTGTCTCCTCTGCACACGCCTAAGACTAACCAATCTAGGAATCGTTGAAGGCTCAAGGGTATGCCTTTTCAGGCAGTAGTAGAGGCAGTTCCCACTGTCACCTTAATAGTGCCTGTATCAGTTTATACCTAGTGCATTTTCATTCCAAGGGCAATATCCTTGAATGTATTTTGGATTCTGACGTTGTATCTCAATGATGAGGAATCGAAAGATAAAACACTGAAGGAAACATTTGGGGGATCTGTGCGTTGTCACTGGTGCTGCAAACCAGTGGATCATGGAGTCAAGGTATTCATCAATCAGGGTTCAAAGTGGAAACAGAGAAATCTAAAAAGGCTTTATGTTTTCAATGAATCTTGCAAATCAATCTCTCAACTTTCTAGTGAAGACAACTACGAAGGCAATCGAAAGACTAAATGGCATTTCATAACATCCAAAGGTAACAGGAAAACCAAGCAAACAAAACAATCGATGATTTCAGTATACAGAGTTGCTTAGTTCAAACAAACACAGCAATTTATCATAATTTAATATTTTAGGGTTTTGAAAGAAATATTTTAGGGTTTTGAAAGAAATATCAATGGAGATCAACATAGGGATCACTTCACCAATTTCTCCTCGAGTTGCACATTTATGGGGATCGACAAAAGATTCCACCAGCAACGCAGCACTCGTAGTGATTCCTTGCAACCTTTAAATGCAGTGTTCAAACAATAATCGACAAAAGCTTCCACCAGCAACACACCACTCGTAGTGATTCCTTGCAATCTTTGACTGCAGTGTTCAAACAAGAAGAATGAGATACAAAGAAAAAAGAGGAAGTGACAGACGCATTGAGAATTTGAATATAGTGGAAGGACTGAGACAATGGTAAATCCCTCCATGCAGAGGAGGTCGAATACTTTCTTCACGGAATCCAAAACTTCGATGTATTAGAGAACATTTAAAATTAAAAGGGATTAATGCGAACTGTGATAAGCGAGGATTACAAATAATAATGAATTATTAGTCCTACGACTTCGAACCTAGTGTTTCTGGGGTTGTGGTTTAACATCTATATCATCTACAAAATGAACGTTGAAAAAAAATTTAATAATAATGAATTATCATAAATAATGAGATTTATTACCATCTCTTTCCTTATTTATTTTTCACCTTTATTTTTTAATAACTTTTTCTAATTTTCTATTGGTTTTCAAAATACATAATTTCATTGATATTTCATATATATCTAATGTGTTCTTTTACAATGTTTTTTGTGACTAAAAAGTTAAGGTTGAAATTTTGCAATGTTTTGTGTGCCTAAAAGTTTTTGGTTGAAATTTTGCAATGGGTGAATTATGTAAGGTTTAAATATTTAAGTTTTTCTATTTCATTGATATTTCAAATATATCTATTTTGTTCCTTTACAATGTTTTGTGTGTGGAAAATTTGCAATGGGTGAATTGTGGAAAATTTGCAATGGGTGAATTATCTAAGGTTCAAATATTTAGTTGGCAGATTTTTAAATATAAATTTTTCTTTATACTTAGAAAAATATGTTTACATTTTTTTTTCACATCTTTTTATTACTTTAAATTTGATATTTTGTATTGAATTATTTTTTATTTTATTCAACATTTGTTCAAAATAATTTGATTTATTGGTCATCTTTATTTTTTGCATTAATAATGAGTGCTTTAGGTTTAGTATTATTCAATACAGCATTATGTTGGTTTTGTCAATTTTTTCTAGTGAAAAATAGTTTATAGGTTTTTTTTGCCTTGACTTGTTGGTTTTGCCAATTTTCTCAAGTGCAAAATAGTTTATAGGTATTTTCTTTACCTTGACTTGTTATTGGGTGATTTATGGGCTCCAAAAAGGTTGTGTTGGGGTTTACCCTCTTCTTAAGGTCTTGAGCCCATTTTTTCACTTAGGTGATTGTGAATCTTTTTATTTTTATCAAATCGACAATGGGTGTTATTATGGAAAAACCTCCTTTAATAGAGAACCACAAAGGTTTTGTATGTAATTTGAAAAATGTGTAACAAGGTAAAGATTAAATTTTAGATTAACGAGAAGGTTGATTGTCTCACAATATGAGGCTACATAGTAGGCCCAAAAGTCATCAAATCTCAATGACTTGCAATGTTCAAAATTGTGTAATATCACAATACTCATCAATTGTGCTAATAGGAGCTAACAACAATTCATATTTTATTAGCCAAATGGGCTAGCTTGAGTGGTTAAGTGCTTTGAGCTTCATGTGGGAGGTCTTGAAGTTGATCCCTTATGTTGGCTACCTTTGTTCCATGCCTCACTCGATGTACTTACCAAAATTGGCACTATAACCAGCACCAACAAGTTTACAATGTGGGAAAGTACCTAGGGGTTTCCTTACAAGGTTTTCCTTGGGAAAACTAAAGAGCTAACAACGATTCAAATTAAAATCCATTTTACATGAAATAAATTAGAAGTAGAGGAGGTATTTCCTTACAATCAACAATGCCAGTGTGTCCAAATCTCCAAGCTTTCTCCTCACCTATTCCTATAAGAAATCAATTGCTTATAGTTGTTGGAAACATTTTCAATAGCTGGGAATTTTCTAATTTTATACTCTAGTTGTTCTATATTACAACATTCAATTTGAACTTATTGAAGTGTCATTCTCACCCTGATCTTTGTTATAGTTACAAAAATAGCTATCTAGGCTTAGTTTATATTTATGTGACCACTTATCCATGGTTTGCTAAGTGTGTTCATGCAAATTTAGAAAGTGTGCACACACCACTTATTTTCACTAACCAAATGTTCTCATGTGTCATTCTACCATGGTTGAGTGAATTTGAATGCCTCGTTCAAGGGCATATACAACTGTCCATCTCTTTCTATTTTTCATCCTGTGAACTTTGATACAATCTATGTTTTTTCTTGATCCAACTTGGATCCTTCTTGTTGTGTTACTTGTTTCTCCTCGTTGCATTAAATTTTAACCCAAATTAGGGGAACATTTTTTCCTCTTGACTATTTCTACAAAGTTCTCCCATGTTATGAACATCTTCACTCCTCCTTCAACATACTCCCCTACAATCTAGTGCAAATTGATTTTAACATTCAATGGAAATTTTCTTCTTAAGAGATTATTGGCATCCCAATTTTATCTAATGCACCATCTCTTTCTAGGACAATTCTATTTGATCATCTCCATTGTTTGTGATTTTCCACAATCTTCTTAGATATAATTGTTTGGTCTAAGAGATCTTCCATGCCCCATTGGTCAAAAAACTCATTGCTATATAACCTCCCATCCTCAAATTTTTCATCATGGTCATCTACAACCTCATCCTTACCCATGTCTTCTTGCACCATTTATTGGTGCAGCAATTTCATTTGTACAACCACCTCATTGTTTTCTTCAATCCAAACATCGTCTAACTTTTTCCATGCATCATTTGCATACAAGTCAACAATCTTAAATATATCCAATGTCATTAACTTGGCAACGCATAGTTCCCATAAGCATATTATCTTGTTTTACCTCCCTTTCCTTGTAATCACGTCAATTTCACAAACTTTTCCGTCCACCTTTTTTGTCGCAACTGCATCTTCTTTCTCTACTACAATATCTTCACTAGCATCTTTCCTTGACACTTGTATTTATGGGTGTAAGAGTTGTGTACAATCAACTATCTTCACTTATGCTACAACACGCTCATTGTCATCTTATTTGAGTGAATCTTCTTCCCTTGATTCTTTCATGTACTTGTGGTCTATGCCAACAATTTTTTCCTTTGCTAGTGATGATTCATCAAAGTGTTTGTTCTTCCACTGCAAGAATCCCTCCATACACTCAGACTCTAGTACAACATCTACTCTAAGTGGCATATGCATCAAGCCTATCAAAATTTCACAAATCCACAAAAATTATGCTTGTTTTGGTGTTCTTCTACCACATTCTCTTCATCTATAAATTTATGAGTCATTCAACCAACGACATCCTCGTCAAATTCTTTATTTATGCATTTGTCTGCATGCTTCTACTCTACCACTTTTCTCTCTTCCTCAAATGCATCAACCTATTTGGGTATAAAGCTTATCTTCAAATGTCCAAATATGATGGACAACTTGCTTCAACTAACTCTCCATCATGTGTTGCACCTTTTGTTAGGTGCAATTCTATGTGAATCACCATCGCTTCAACACTTACAACATGTTGGTATTCCTTCTCCATCATAGTGGGTTCATTTCTTGGACACATCCAAATTATACATGAGTGTTGACTAATAAGCATTGGATGTATAATTCAACGTTATTACCATTACTTTCCACTCCTGCATATGAATCAATGATTACAATATCAAGGGAATCATAAATCCATGTGGAACCTCCATCATTGGTGCTACTACAATATATTTTCTCTTATATTTCCTTCAACATAGAAAGTTGAATTCTCGGGGAATAATAAATTCCCAATGGCACTTCCTCACATAGTGCCTCATCTTCTATCGTCCCTTTGACATATATGTCATGTTGCTCAAAATGTTTGTATTCACCCTTACATGGCTACAAATCGTCTTTTATGGCCTTCTTTTTCTTTACTTGGCCTCAACCTTAGTTTCCAACTTCTTTAACTTTTGCAATTCTCTTATTAGATATTTCTCAATCTCCTTTTGGGATTTCACACTCATAATTATGCTTATTTACTAGTTTTGTTTTTCTAGACAGCTCTTGCACACATAACCTCGTGTCTTCAGTAATTATTTCCATTGTTCTCTTAGCAATGATCTTGCTACAATAATTATGCAAGGGAAACAAACAACTAATGTTCTCATTTCATTCACAGTCACCTTGGATATATCTTTGGTTGGACTGTTGTAGAAATTTACAATCATGGAAATGATTACTACATTAAACTATTTGTAGGGGAAGCACATACAATGACTCTAATCCTTACAAAATTCACTGACTTTTACTTAAATAAGACAAAATTTTGAGGGAGCTCATATAGAGCATATTAATAACTCAAAAATCATTACAGAAAGACATCCATGTATGAGTGTCTCTCCCTTCCTTTTATGATATGCATTCCTTTCAAAGAAATTTAAACTTGGAGCAATATCGAAAGCGATAAAGTAAGCATCTCACCATTCAAACCACACTCAAACATCCTTCACAATCGTCACACATGATCCTATGAGAGAGGGAACTCATGAGAAGTTTCTTACACCTTTGATGCAACAACATTTCATCTTCAAAATCTCACCATACTAAAAATATCTATATGATTCCTTACAAAACTCAAGATAATTGTCCTCGGACAATCTAACTAAATAGTCCTCCCAAAAAACTATGCTTACAAACTTCTAGAAAATGAGCTTTAATCTGATACAATTGACAAGTGCTACATAGTGGGCTCAAAAATCATCAAATTCCCTTGACTTGTAGCATTAAGAATTCTTTGATCTCCCAATATTCATCAACACTCATAAAATAGGAGCTAATGATGACTCAAATTAAAATCCACTTTAAAATAAATAGATCCTCAACTTGGAATTTTAAATTGTTATACTCTAGTTATATATTACAACATTTTACATTGACTTATTAAGTGTCATTCCCATCCTAATTTATATTATCTACAGTTAAAACAAATAGTGATTTAATAATTTATTATCTTTCATAGAGAATTACGTCAAACACTCCAAGGAGAATTACGTCAAACACTCCAAGGAGAAGAATCACCTCTTTCATGCAACTGAAACCATTCCCTATGTAGCCAAGAAGCATATTGAGCTATTTGTTGAATTCAAAGCTTTGAAAGTTTTGTTGAAAGGAATCTTGCATGTACTTGTGGAGGAGGTATTTTTCTCTAACATATTTTGTTCAATTTTTTTGTTGAAGGAAAACGATCTAATGTTCAGCATGAATTTTTCGAATGAGCTCATTGCAAGTGACAAAGGCATTCGTTATGGCTTCCCTGCTTGCTCTACAACTTGCTAAATCACAAACTTAGCGAGGAAAGAGTGAAGGAGAGAGTGTGATGTTGTTGAGATTGAAAGGGAGTTTGTATGTGATGCTCTCCCTTGTGATCTTGTTGGGAAGAATGTTAAATTTGTGAGTTAATATATTGACTTTGGTGTTGATCCTATGTTGGTTGCAATAGAATATAGTAAAGCATACAATGTTCAAAATCCATTTCATTGGATGGAGTTGATCTCTCTTGAAGAGAAGAAAATTTGTTTTGAGAGAAGGGTCAAAGAGTACATGAAAACTTTTGTCACATCTAGGTCAAGGAATGCAGAGGGAAACAATGCATTTAAATTAGATATGGACCTGTGAAGCTTTGTATTGGTTACTTGACATGGGCTACTCAATAAGGGCAACCATGTCAATGTGTGATTGTACAAATATCTTCATTGAGAGAGAATGTTTGAAGGAATTTTGAGATTCCAAATCAATGATTTACATTTTTATTATGTTTGTTTTCATAATATTTTATCAAGTTATCTTGAAGATCCAACATCTACATGTGTTTCATATGTGACATTTTCTGATTTTGAGGTTTCAAATCAATGATTTACATTTTTTATTATGTTATTTGTCATAATATGTTATTAAGTTATCTTGAGGATTAACATCTTCATGTGTTTGATATACAACAATTTTTTTTTCCTAAAATGAAAAAAATGTTTTAAGAAACCAAAGTTACATGTTTAGAGGGAAAATAGAGGATTCCCTTAAAATTAGCATAGGGATGAATGTGTTTACAAGAGAGAAATATTAAATAAGCAGAGAGAGTCTTTGAGAGGGTTTTGGAATTGGCCAAACCACCATCCATCTATAGTAAATCACATTTAAAATTGGTGATTAAAATACATGTATTAAAGACGATGAATGTCTTGCAAGCAACGCAAGCATAAAAATGTTCAATGAAGTCTGGTACTAGCCAAATGCATGTTCAATATGTATGTGTGTGGCTAAATTGATTTTCAAATACAACCCTTTTAGAATGCTTTATATGTATTTTCTTTCTAATAACTTTTTTGAAGTCAATGATGCTTAGATGATTTCGGGCATATGATTCTTGTGGTATTAAAAAACCTCTTTATTTATATTTTAGGGATATGCTAACTAGGGTTCTTATTGTGTTCAAGGAGCAAGGCATATGAAGTACCGTGAGTTGTTGAAATTATTAACAAAGTTGTTGGATCTACCAAGAAAGCAACCACTTCATCAATGTTGTAGTGGTGAAAGCTTAAAAAAATGCATAGATACGATAATTTTGTCAACCTTTGAATACTTGACATTTATAGCCAACAACACACGCCAAACAAAATTGCTAGCATACTAAAGGAGAAAGAAGTTTGGGCTTAACTTTGATGCAACATACTCCCTCATAAACAAGAAAAAGCATTTTATGATCATTGGGATTTCCATAACACCAGGTAAAAACTAGTTTTCATCTTACACTATACAAGTTGCAGAATAGTTCATTTCCAAGTTTGTCTTTTTTTAATACATCTTTATCAGATAATCAACATCAACTAAATATTGATGGCTTATTTTGAGGTTTAGAGATGAAATGTGCACCCATGATCCTTGAGGAATATTGTAGATAATCAAGTGTTTCTAATCATTAATGTGCTCAGATAGTACTCATGTACAATACCAAGTTTTAATTGGTGGCTTGTCACGTGTGAAAAGATGGTATTTGTTCAACATGAATGTTGATTCAAATATTTACAAGCAAGTAATCATTGGATGGGTAAAAATGGCATACATCTATAAATATCAAGTTATCTCATTATCTCTCTGATTTATTTATTGGTGACTGCACTAACATATCTCAACTCATCTCATTATGCATTTAATTATCTCATTATCTTTCTGATTTATTTATTGGTGACTGCACTAACATATCTCAACTCATCTCATTATGCATTTAATTTGTCTATTGGTGACTATGTATTTTAACTTAATGAAGTTATTACAACATCCAAGTGTGCAGCAACCAATTCACTACATTAAATTGTTGATGGGATTGTGTACAGTGTCTTTTATATCTTATATATCTAACAATGATTAAATAATATGCCAATGTTTTTCTTAAGATAGATAGTGTAATATCCCCCGGCAGAGCCCCAGTTGTAATTATGAATTGTAAACATGTTTTTTAGGCTGGTGAGCCGAGTTATAATAAGCTAGGAGGCTTATGTGATGATTAGACCAGAGAGCCTGGGATGCTAAGGCCAGTAGCCTAATTTTTTTATATGTAATTATGCAGATCATTAATAAAAATTATACATCGTTGCGTGTAGACCGACCACGAAGAAAGAGTGATGGGGGACTAAGCTCCACTAGGTAGGGTAAGGGAGGGGACTAAGTGTCTAGGCCTAGGGGATAAGCTAGAGGGCTTACCTCTAAGGGATTAATATTTTATTATTATTTCCCAAAATCTTTGGTTGACATAAGTCATGTTGTCCTAAGTTCCTGGGAAAAAGGGGAACGAGTGCTAAGTGAAACTCATGCAGCTTCAGAAAGACATTTGTCAACCTGGGCGCATGCATTTTATAGCTAGGAAAGCCAGCTCATTGGGGGTTCGATTCCCATTCTGGCGTTGCTCCCCATCCTTGTGTCTGGACCAGTTTCGATTTTCTTCACGACCATTACGATTCTTTGGAAATCTATCACCCTTCCCAATTGACCAGGGATTCCCGCATTGAACCAGTTCTCCATCATCATCGCCTTTGTATCTAGTACGCACCTTTGGAATCCTGCAGTTGTACTTGAGTTATCCCATGTATCTCTTGTGAAGCTCGACGCATTTGTATTCGCCTGAGCCGTGTTGTGTCTTAGCATTTGGTTGTTGCCATTTTCGGTGTCCATACCTGTTTTTTGTTGTTGTCGTCACCCGTGTGTTAGTTGAATGTTGTTGTTGTATTTCTTAAGAGATGAATTGAAGAAGAAGGTTGTCATGCCTGTGAGAAAATATCCCAGATGAGAGAGTTTGATGGGAAGTGAGTTCTCCTGGAGGGAGTCCTGTAGCAGCTACAGTACTCTGAGACTTCCGATCCAGCCTGTTGTTGAAGCCCAAGGTAAGGGAGGTATAGTAGTCGATGTGTTGATATTATGGTAGTTGCGGGAGGTATTTACCTCCACATGTAAGCCCAACGAGAATAGAATATTCTGGGAAGCAAGAAGAAACCTTAATTAGTTGGCTAATAACCCTAGAAGACAAGTCGGCTCAAGAGGATAGTTTGTATTAGGTTATTAGCCTCCAAGAGAAGAAGTCAGCCAAAGGAAATATTATATACTAAGTAAATAGGCACCCAGAATGAGAAGTCGGCCCAAGCGGTTTGCCAGTTTTAGTATAAATACAGGAGGCCAGTCTTCATTCTGGCAGGCATTTCTCAGAACTGCAAAAGCAACACTTGTGCGCACTGCAGTTGACCAGTTGTGTGCAAGTTTGGAGGAGATTTTTTGTTGCAGCTGCTGCAGCTAGTAGATTTCAGTTTTGTTTTGGACTCTCTTGGTTATGGTTTGGACTCTCTGATTAGCTATTTTTACTCTTGATTGGTGCGTTATCCTTGGATAAATGTGCACCACCTTTGTTTGGCTATCTAACCTAGGGTTTCCTTCCGGAATGATTCCCTGTCAAGGTTAAGGTGCTCGGGGGTATGTAATGATCCCAAGCCATTATGCAAGGATCATCACTGTTTTGGTGTCTTTTAAAAGCTTTTTCCTGGTTGTGGTATTTCGTCAAACACT
>ML779762.1:1389278-1423394 GCA_009831015.1 Picea engelmannii | reverse complement strand
TATGTAGTTTGGTGCATGTGGAAAACCACAAGGACGGCTACATTCATAATATGGCAACAACCAAGAAGAATTATGAAATATAATTTCATGTTTTGGGGGAAAAGTTGAATTCCATTTTGAACTAAGTTTGAGTTCCTAAATGAATTATTTTATGTTCTCTCATGATAACTGCATGTGTGTGATGCAGATGAGACAATATTGGCTAAAGTGAGAATGTTGGAAGAAGAACTACTGATAGAGACAATGAAGCCCTTTAATGGAGGACCTTGGTGAGAGGCTCTGGTAGTGGGTTGGTGCTCTCCTTGCATGTGAAATCCTTGGCAAGATGGATCGTTGACAGACTATGTAGCAGTGAAAGGATACCTGAGCCTAGAAGGGTGAGTTCAAAAAGGAAGAGGCAACTTAGAAATGCTTATGGCGTGGTATTTTCCATAAGGAGGGTGTGTCAAATGGTATAGTGAGCTGGATTATTCTTGAAACAGCTCTATAGAGTAGAGCAAATGAATTACAGTTGCAGTTTGAACACCAGAATTGGTGTTGGAAAGTGGAGCACCAGGTGGATAATAGGCTTCCAATAGCTAAAGCCTGGAGCTTTTTGAAGATTTTTTTTGAATTATATATGTATAAACAAGTTGCACCGAGGACAGTGCAAAAATAAGGGGAGGGAATTGTAATATCCACCAGCAGAGCCTCAGTTGTAATTATGAATTGTAAACATGTTTTTTAGGTTGGTGAGCCGAGTTATAATAAGCTAGGGGGATTATGTGATGATTAGGCCAGACAGCCTAGGATGTGAAGGCCAGGAGCCTGATTTCTGTATATGTAATTATGTAGATCATTAATAAAAATTATACATCGTTGCGTGTAGACCGACCACGAAGAAAGAGTGATGGGGGACTAAGCTCCACTAGGTAGGGTAAGGGAGGGGGCTAAGTGTCTAGGCCTATGGGATAAGCTAGAGGGCTTACCTCTAAGGGAATAATATTTTATTATTATTTCCCAAAAGCTATGGTTGAAATAAGCCATGTTGTCCTAAGTTACTGGGAAAAAGGGGAACGAGTGCTAAGTGGAACTCATGCAGCTTCATAAAGACATGTGCCAACCTGGGCACATGTATTTTATAGCTGGGAAATCCAGCTCATTGGGGGTTTGCTTCCCATTCTAGTGTTTCTCCCCGTCCTTACGTCTGGACCAGTTTTGAGTTTCCTCATGACCCTTACGATTCTCTGGAAGTCTGTCACCCTTCCCAATTGACCAGGGATTCATGCATTTAACCAGTTCTCCATCATCATCGTCTTTGTATCTAGTAAGCACATTTGGAATCCTGCAGTCATACTTGAGTTATCCTGTGTGTCTCATGTGAATCCCGACGCATTTGTATTCGCCTGAACCGTGTTGTGTCTTAGCGTTTGGTTGTTTCCATTTTCGGTGTCCACACTCGTTTTCTGTTGCTGTCGTCACCCGTGTGTTAGCTGAATGATGTTGTTGTATTTCTTAGGAGATGAATTGAAGAAGCAGGTTGTTATGCCTTTGAGAAACTCTCCTAGGTGAGAGAGTTTGTTGGGAAGTGAGTTCTCCTGGAGGGAGTCTTGTAGCAACTACAGTACTCTGAGACTTCTGATCCAGCATGTTGTTGAAGCCCAAGGTAAGGGAGGTGTAGTAGTCAATGGACTTGTATTAGTGAAGATGTACCCTCCTGGGGTGGAGCAGGTATTGTGGGGAATGAGGGCTTGTGGGTTGTGGGCATAAGTGACTCCTCAAATAAAATATCATTCCTATTGTTTTTTGCAACTTCCTTGTTGTCCTTTCCAAGCCTAGAATTCCCTTGCCCAGTGGAGTTTAGTCTCAGCTCGGGGGTGACCCACTGTTGAGCGTGATGAGAAGCATGGTCTATGGTTGGGAGGTTCGTGGAAGGTCTACACGCAGTTGGTGTACTTCAATTGAAAGATAAGTACTCATTCCTATGTTCATTTACATGTTGTGTATATGTACATGTGTTATAATTGATGAATATTGCATGTATATGTTGTTATATTATGGGTTTTGCCTGTGAGTACTGCATGTATGCTTTTATTGTTATTTCCACACTAATCTATGTATGAACAGAATATGTTGCTTGTTTATGTTTATATTTATATGCATATGATAATGGTTGTTTCTATGAGTAGCATGGCCCGACCTGGGTGGTCGGGGGTGTTACAAACTGGTATCACAGCAGAGAAAAACAATGATTCGGTCGTTAGGTAGTGCTACCCGGCAAGGGTTGGTGGTCGGGGACGTTACAGATAGGGAGAGATTTCTATGATAACTACAATTTTTTGATAGTTTCCTTGTGTAATATATTTCACAAATCTTCCTTGAAACTATTATCTAGATAAAACTCAACAAATTCCCAATGTTTGATTGATACAAGCATGTTGTGTGTTTCAAAACTTACAATTATCTTTGTTGTAAAGGTGTATTTCAAAGTAGAAACAACAAAAATGGTTGTCTTGAACTTAGTCAAATAAATGAATTTCTACTCTTAATATTTTGTATATTTGTAAAATGGTGAAATGTTTAGTCATAATGAAATTTTGCATGAAAATTGTTAAATTGTTATATATGGATGCATTGTACCTTATTTTTTGTTTGTCCTAATATGAATGCAATGAAAATTTTTAAAAGGAGCAGATGAAATTATGAAAGTAATGTAAAATAGAGAACTAAATTTGAGCATTTACATGACCCTTGAACTAATCATTTATGTTGCTCTTATTTTGTTGTGTTGTGACAAACTAAAATTTAGCAATTACTTGACCCTTGAACCAATCATTTATGTTGCTCTTATTTTATTGTGTTGTGACAAACTAGCATTAGTGAGCTCATCTCATCATCTACCAAAAACTTGCATTCTTGTTAGTTAGATAGTTGCAATTAATTAGTTAGATAGTTGCAATTAATTAAAAACAAGACCACATATTGTAATAACAAAAGGATTTAAGGCATTTATAAATTGTTTTTATTTTTTTGGACTAATATAGGGTGTGTGCAATAACCAAGGAATAAAAAATCCCAAACTATGGTGTTCACAAATTGTTTTGAATTTTAGTTTAGAATTGCTTTTACGAAGTTTTGTTCTCTTATTAATATAATTTTCCAACAACGTTCCTTTCATTATTTTGTAAAGGATGATGCATACAAGGCCCTTTCACATGCCTCAAAATCAACCACATATCTAACAACCACTTCTCTTTTTTTTACCTCCAAACTAAAATTTTGAAATAAGTGAGACGTCGTCCAAATAGGGCGCGATTATTGGTGCATGATTTCCATGTGTATCTCTACATGATATCCATATGTATCTATCCACTACCTTACTACCTTAAGAAGTTGAGTCTTGGTGAAAGAGAATCCTCATGGAAGAAAAGCTTTAAAGTAAGTTACAAAATATGTTTGTCTTATTCATTTTGAAGATTGTGTTTATTTTGGTGGCTTGGTGTCACCTCTGCAACTACTTGATGCTTGGGAACACCTGGAAATAATTGTTCAAAGTGCTTATAGAGATTTCTAACCATTATTTAAATTTGTTTAACCACAACTCTAAATTATGTATTTTCCACACATTGATCCTTAATATGGTGTCTTTCATGGCATCCATGGGTAGACAACTGTGTTTTTGTAAATGTGAACATTTCTCATCCTAATACATATTTCCCTATTTGACATTTCCATAAATGACATGCAAAAGGTGTTAAGTTTTGTGTTGTTATTAGGTTATTTTCAATTTACTAGAGCATTTAATGCATTTCCAAAACAACAGCATAAAGAGGATCAGTGAAAGAAACACAATCACAAGGTACACAACATTTTATCCTGGGAAACCCTCATGGGTGAGAAAACCCAGCAAAAACTTCCTCAATAATAGATTGCCAATACAATGCCAAGACTAAGACCAAAACACCAAGAATAAGATAGTACTGAGAATGCGCCTCTCTTCTCCTTCCTCCTTCAACTGCAATTGCCTTCAAAATATGCGCACTAGATGAGTGAGTGAGTGAATGAACAAGTGAGACGCCATCCTCACTTATAAATACTAGTTGAAGAGGCGCTAGGGTTATGTCTATTCACTTAGTAGGGATGACTTATTCCAAGAGTGGTAAAAAGCACTTTATAAACCCTAGGGGCCGACTTTACAAATACCACCATATAAATATGGTTTGACCAATCCACAAAAGGGGATTTGGTCTTATACAAGACCCGACATGATCAATCCACAAAAGAGAATTTGATCTATAAGATAATAACTCAATTATAATTAGAATATTCTTTGAAGCTACAATATTTCAACACTCCCCCTTAACGAGAAGGGTATTCTACTGACATGGCCCAATACAACATCATCAGGAGAAAGAGAGTGAAGCATCATCATCAACATCTGGAACACTAACTGGCACATCTATAAGTCATCGGAAGTTTTTCTCATCATCAATATCATCATCATTTATAATATGAAGTTGGAGTAGCATCATCATCGGCAGCAACAACATGAAGCTTAAACATTAACATCAATAGCATGAAGCTAGTACAACATCATCAATAGCACGAGGTTGATACAACATCATCAACAGCACGAGGTTGATACAACAACATCATCAACATATGGATCTTCCCAGGAATCATAATATTCCCTAGGATATAAAATCCTAACAAGCTACCACATGGTACTCTGACAGACTGTCATTACCGAACCTTCGAGATATACCCATGAATCATAAGATTCCATAGGATACAAAATCCTAACGGAGCTACCACAACTGGCCAAAGATGGCATATACATGCATAGGTACTCTAATAGACCGTCCTTACTGGACCTTCGGGATCTTCCCAAGGATGATCAATCCCCTAGGATATAAAACCCTAATGAAGCTACCCGATGTTGGTCAGGATACTATAGTATCATACCCACCACTTCCCCTTTCGAGGGAGGTTCTTTCGGACAACACCAATCTTGTCTCGAAAGTACTCAAACTTCACACGAGATAGAGGATTGGTCAACACATCTACAACCTGCTCATATGTGCCAACATATTGGAGCTTTACAACTCCCCTCTGCACAATATCATGAATGTAGTGATACTGAATCTCTATGTGCTTCGACTTATCATGGAACACTGAGTTCTCCATCATATTTATACAACTTTGGTTATCACATAGAATCACGGTGGCTTCCATCTCCAGGTTGAACAGACATGTCAACAACTTATGAAGCCAAATGGATTCACAACTGGTGGAACATGATGCAATGTATTCTACTTCTGTTGTGTTGAGAGAAATACTGGATTTCTTCCCGCTTTTCCATGAAGTCATGGATGACCCCAAACTGAAACAACATCCTGAAGTGTTATTTCTATCAGAAGCACTTCCAACCCAATCTGAATCAGTATAACCATACAATCTGAAGTCATGATCTCTAGTATAATAGAGACCATAATCCAACGTACCCTTAAGATATCTCATCACATGCTTTGCAGCTACAAGATGAACACGTCTAGGCTCTACTATATACTGACTCAAAGTGTTCACATCAAAGCATATATCTGGCATGGTATTCATTGAATACATCAACGAATCAATAATTTGTCTGTATAGAGTAGCATCAACCAAATCTGACGAAGTATCAACCAGGAGCTTCAAATTTGTTTCCATGGGTGTGTTCATGGATTTACATTTCAACATGTCAAATCTCTTCAGTGTTTCAACTGCATATTTCCCTTGGTTAAGGAAGATCTTCTCTGGGCTCTGCCAAACTTCAAGACCTAAGAAATAATGCATCGAGCCTAGGTATTTCATCTCAAACTCTGCAGCGAGCTTATTCTTGCAATCTCTGATGAGTTTTTATTCTCATGTCAAGAATAAACCACCTATATATAGTAGCAATATAACTGACTCATCATTCATAACCTTGAAGTAAAGGTTAGAATCATCTTTTCTCTTGGTAAATCTCAAGCTCGTCAGGAAACTATCAATTCTTCCATACCAAGCTCTAGGAGCTTGCTTCAACCCATACAAAGCTTTCTTCAACCTACAGACATGAGTCTTTCTATCTTCAACTTCAAACCCTTGTGGTTGTTCTATATACACTTCTTCTTCAATAACACCATTTAAGAAGGTTGTTTTCACATCCATCTAGTGCAACTTCCACTTCATTTTGGTTGCAAGATCTATGATGGTTCTGATAGAAGTGTATCTAGCTACAGGAGCAAATGTCTCTTCATAATCAATACCTTCCTTTTGAGAAAAACCACGAGCCACAAATCTTGATTTATGTTTTTCAATACTTCTATTTGTTGCATGTTTTATCTTGTATATCCATTTGGAAGATACCACATCTTTGTTCTTTGGTCTGGGAACTACTTCCCATACATCATTCTTTATAATGGACTGGTATTCTTCTATCATGGCATTCACCCATTCTTTCTTTTGAATGGCTTCTTCAAAGCAAGTAGGTTCATTTTCTATGAGATCACACATCAAGGCCATATAACTGGAGAATGGCTTAGGTTTCTTGCTTTGTCTCATGGTTCCTTTTGGGGCACCATACTTCTATGCATCTTGAATAAGTTCTCTTCCCAAGCTTGCTTTCTCTTGTGAGAGATCGTCATTCGGGGAGGTTCTTGAGATTCTATCATATCATGATCTTCTAGAATCTCATCATCAGGGATAATTGTAACTTCCTTCACTGGTTCTGCAACTCTGGGAGCTACAGGTTCTTCTTCATATACTTCTTCAAGCTAACATTTCCTTGATATTTTGTGTTAGAACTAGGGAAAATTGAAAAAAAAAAATGCTTTAAAATTTTATGTTTACTAGATCAACATATAAGAGATATAAACAGATTTGAATACAAACAAGAATTTTGAGTACAAAATAAACCTTTTAGCTTACCTATTGATCAATGAAAGATGTACATGTCACATGTGTGGATGTATACCTCTAAAAAATGCTCAGAGATTAGTTTAGGTTCATGGATCAAAGGTTTGATCTATGTCAATGTGGACTGTGGGACAGTTTTTCCAAAGATATAGACCCCCAAAAGATGTTGTACACAAGTTAAAATAGCAATAACACCACAGAGGAAAATAGCAGGACCTCCAAGTAGATAACAGGATGACCCTCAGCAGATAGAACTCTCCACATAAACAAAATTAGCACAGGGATGAACTGGAAAACAAGACTGAAACAGCAGACCCTCCACCAGCAAACCCTCCACACAGAAAAAGTCTGGACAGCAAGTAGAAACCCCAAAAGGACCTCATCTCAACACGCGACAGCCAAAGGAGAGGTTGTGGCTACTTGCAGTCGAAGAAAGGGAGGGTCGTGGCTCTCTATATAGACCTGGCAGTTAAGGAAAAGGGGTTGCGACTCTCTTTACAGATCTGGCAGTCAAGGAAGGGGGCCGCATGCACCCTATACACTAGTAGACATCAAGACAGAGCTTCCAGCCAACACCAAGACCAATCAAAAACCTCAGATCTGAAACCGATACATCAAAAGGAGAGGCCCCACCACACAAGGATAGAAAGAATGAGGTATCCACAGCAATATAAGAGAGAAGTGAGTGTGTGTAATCAAATGTTGGAGGGTAGGGCTCTATTTATAGTTAGGGAGAGGGGTTAGGGAAAATATAATTATAATTAAATATTGACATTTAATTAATATAAATATTAATTAAAATGTCAATTAATATTAATATAAATTATAAAAACCCCAATCACATAAAATGAATCCCCAATCACATAAAACCAATCTCCAATCACATAAAACAAGAGGGAAAGCAAGACAACAAGGGGGAGCCTTTTAAGACAAAGTCAAGGGGGTCCACAATGGAAAAACATGTCCACATGAGTCTCATAATGACCTATAAAATTTATCATCGTTGCATAAGAGGGTACATCAAAAATGTGGTCATGTCCATCTTCATAGGCACTCCTAGGTCTCATGACCATCCCGGGAGAGTGGAAGAGGATCACACATCAACACATCTTGGTATTTCACCAAGATCTACCTGGTCTAAGACCAGGTTTCCCTATAACACATCCGGGGGTCCTATAAGACATCTAGGGTCTTATCCACCAAGGTGCAAGACCAAGGATCAACCCATGCATTAAGCAAGGGTTTCCTGGAACACATCCAGGGGGCCTAGACTCATCTAAGGACTTACATCAACCACCAAGGAACATATCCAAGGATCAATCCAAGCATCGGGCAAGGATTCTTTGGAACACATCCAAGGGCCCTAGACACATCTAGGGAGTTACATCAACCACCAAGGAACATATCCAAGGATAAATCCAAGCACTGGGCGAGAATTCCCTAAAACACATCCAAGGGCCCTAAACACATCTAGGGACTTACTGCTTGGTCCTAGACAAAGAACCCCAGTCATATATTGGGGGCCCTCACTGGGGTATTTTTCCATGGATCTTACTTCTTGGTATCATACCAAGAAACCACAGGAGCGTGTTGGGGGCCCTAGTCCACAGCTAGGGTCTTTTCCATTCTCCGAAGAATGGCTCTTGCAACTGCGTTAATTTCAACACTCTCTCTCAGCAAGAGAGACATTCTCAGTAACACCAAGCTTGTCTCAAAAGTACATAAACTTTGTCAACGACAGAGGCTTGATCAAAAATATATGTATTTTGTCCCATCATCGAAACATGTTGAATATTGAGAATTTTCTTCCGCACTATGTCCCGAACATAGTGATATTTCAACTCAATGTGTTTCGATCTGTCATGAAACATCAGATTCTCGGAGAGATTTATATAGCTCTGGTTATCACAGTGGATGACTATGGGTTCTAGCTCAACGTTGTACAATTCTGAAAGTATCTTTATGAGCCACATTGATTCTCTGCTAGCAGCACTTCTAGAAATGTATTATGCTTTTGTAGTGCTTTGGGCTATGGAGCCATGTTTCCTATTGGACCAGGAGATCATAGTTGAACCCAAACTGAAACAATATCTTGAAGTACTCTTCTGGTCCAATGTACTGCCCATCCAATATGAATTTGTATATCCATGAAGCATTACACCTCTACTAGAAGTGTATCTAAGACCATAGGCTATAGTCCCCCGAACATATCTCAGAATATGTTTAACAGCAACCATATGAATATGCTTCGGTTCACACATGAACTGGTTGAGGGCATTCACTACATGATAAATATCCGGTCTGGTATGTAAAAGATACATCAAGGACCCAATGATCTACCGATATATGGTGAGGTATTTTGGATTTGAACCTGTAGCTTGGTCTTGTAACTTCTTCAGGTTAGAAATCATGGGTGTGGATATGGACTTACAATACAACATGCCAAGTTTATGGAGCATATCAGCTGCATACTTTATCTTGTGAGAGAAAGATCTCACTTGGTTTTTGCCACACCTCTAAGCTCATAAAATAATGCATAAGACCCAAGTCTTTCATTTCAAATTCTACTGAAATCTCCCTCTTAGTCTGAGCTATCAAATTTTCCTCTCTTGTAAGGAATAGATAATCCTAAGATAACAAGATGATTATGTACAATCTTTATATAAATATTGGGATCTGTAATACTCTTGGTGAACCCAAGACTCTGTAGAGAAACTGTCAATTCTTCCATAGCAAGCTCTTGGAGCTTTCTTCAATCCATGGGATTCTTTCTCATGGATTACGAACCCCTCAAGTTGTTTAATATAACCTCTTGCTCAATTTCATCGTTAAGAAAATCAGTCTTAACATCTATCTGGTGAAGTTTCCAACCAAAAAAAAAAAATTGTGGCAAGAGAGATAATGATCCTGATGGAAGTAAACTGGCAATAGGAGCAAGGATCTCGTCATAGTCAATTCCTTCTTTCTGAGATAAGCCACGAGACACAAATCTAACCTCAATACTGCCATCTGCTACATGTCATGGCCTAATCCACATACTGGGATTACTCCCTTTGAGTCTTATAAATGTCTGCCTTCCTGCATGGAAAACAGGCTCCCTCTGACCCTACAAGATCCTTTAACTTTGAATTGGTGTCGTATCTCTTCGAGATGGACTCTCATACCGAGGAAAAAGTTCCATTATATTGCGGAGTTCCCAAACCAAAAATGACCTAGCTAACATCAACAAGTATATGCTGAGATCACATATTCCTTGGTCATACAAAAGAGATCACAACTCTTCTTGTTGTCAATAGTAGTTGTTGACGATTAAAAATCGCAACGAAGTTTTTTGCCCGCAAAGTATTGCTAAAGTCTATTATTATAAGCTAACAGGATAAATAATACTAGTAGGTGGGACCCCCTTGTAGATTGAGAGATAATATATGGATCTTATTTGATGTTTGTGCCACTGTTCAACACTGCTTACATGGTTGATGAGATATTATTGGCGATGGATTTGGCTTATTATGTGTTGGTTCTATGTGCGATAAGTGGATGTTGGGTAAGGCATGTTATGTTTTGTTCTGAGCTCTAATCGCATGTTACGATTGTCTATGTTATCCATTTCTACTATTGTTATTTGTTCCTGGACTCATTACTTTGACACCTGCACAACAGACATGTTAGTAACAATACTAAAGAGCAGTTGGAAAAAAGGCAAAAGCAATATAAACAAATGCAAAGGGAATGAATTAAACTATGCTATGTACTACTCTACATGCATTGAAATTTAAATGGTCGTTGTTAACCCTAGCAATAAGCTAATAGTTATGCGATTTGATTGAGTTATATGAGGTGGTGATTTATGTTATGGCATAAGTTTGATATGGGTCACGCTATTGGTTTTATTGGGTGATGGTTTCGATGCATGGTTTAATTAATTGAGTTAATGCGAAAATTGTTGGCGTTTACTAAGGAATTAATGGACTGGGGATGGAGGCGACGTGCATTTACTGCACGTCACCCTTACTCCTTCCACTGGCCGCCACCCTAGTCGGGCTATTGTTCAACTGTGTTTGTTGTGGTTATGCTTCGAATTTCAAGCAGAGGGAGAACCGCTCGGCCAACTCGCATTTTAAGGTGCTTTTGATTACAGGTATGTATTTTTTTTTCCATCCATGAGTCTTCTCTAGTTATGAAATAGATATTGGCTCAGATGTATGGGTTGTGCTTTCCCAAAGTATGGCAACTGTGAAAAAATTGTGATTTTTGGAATGAATCGTTGGTGGCTTTCACCGCAATAATGTTTGGAGTCACAGTGTTATTGGTCGTCCTGAGTGTTAGCAGCCATAAAGGCTCTTTGTCATACTTGTTGGTTTTAGTTGGAGGGTTTCGTTGGTCTAGAATGGTTGGTTGTCTTCACGCATTCATATCCCATACCCAGTCTTGGATTTTATGGGGTTTAATGGGTTTGAAACACCATGTGTCATTGCGTATTATTCACTTCGGTATTGGGTTATTTCATGCTACCAATGGTCGCGCAGTGGGTCATTTTGCTTCTTCTCAACTTCGTTTCACCTCTGTGTTGTTAGTTGGTTGAATGGGAGAGCCATGAGGGTTATATCCTACGTGTGCTAAGTATCGTTACAAGGCCAAATGGATCCATGCTCCTCTGTTCATCGCATCCTTTATCACGGGGATTGTCACCCTGTTTGCGAAGACATTTGTGGTATAGCATGTGCATGCACCATTGGTATCATAGGTTCTCACCTGATGTCGGGAGTCAACTCCATGTCTCCCTCTGTTGGTCTACAGGGTCAAACCTTGATTACTCAAAGCTCAGTTTTGATAAAGGAAACCCATTATGTCATGTTGGATACGCGATCGATGGTTATGAGTTGGTGATGCATTGTCAATAATCTTCTATTATCGACTCGTCTCTCTTGATTATCCCGAGAGTGTTTTTTTGTAGTCACTACAATTGGTTATTATGACACTCCAATCGATAAGCTCAGCATTGAAATTGGTTGATTGAAGAATGGGGTTGATACACAGTCACTGTCTTTTGCATTGGGATTATTGAAATGTTAACTAGGCATTAGTTTACGGTTGATTAATGCACAGTGATGCCCCGCGCATGATGCATGGTATGTGTGGCATTCCTACATCATGAATTAATGATTATTGTGAATGTGTGTTCTTAATTGCTAAATGGGTTATTGCAATCGTGATGATTATGGAATTTTCATGCACTGTATATGTTATGATTATTTGATCGCTCCATCAGAGAGGGTCATGGGATTTTAAATATGGTTTTGTTTCATTTTGATCAATTTGTGTTGTGAAATCGGGCCTGTTGTTGCTACCTCATTGTTTTGGATGGATAGCCCAACATTTTGAATGTTTAGACTCAAAGAAAATTGGAGTTGTACAGTCACAAAAATACACTTATGTTTGTTCGAAGGGTTTTGTGTATCCCATAGCATAGCGTGAGTTGAAGTGGTGATTGTTGTCTTTGTGTTTAAATGGCAAGTCAGGATCTTTGCAATTTAAATATGGATTATGGTGTTCACTGTCCACTATGTATGTTAAATGAATACCATGTTTTTTAATAGTGGTAGACATGGTTGTTGTGACAGTATAACCTCATTGCAATTTAATAATTAAAATACAGAATTGAGCACGACTTTTGAATTGTATTTGATGATTGAAATAATTCGTGAGTAGTGGTTGATTTTGATGTTGAACATAGTGGAAATAAGTGATTGTTTATGCATTTGGGAATTGTTTTGAAATATTAAATGGATAAGTGAGATGAACAGAGCTCCCCTACAGGTTGTTGTGGAATGCATACGGTCTTGTTTTGATGACACTATGTGAAATATTTGATTACAAACAGGGAGCAAGTTAATGCACATGATTGCTTGTATTGTACACAGTAATTGTTTTGGGGTCTCAGTGGTCATTTAGTTGGTGTGTTTCCTTTTATAGAATGGTTTTATGGATCACTTAATAAATTGTATGAACAGTAATCGCTCTCTTTCCCTACCATTATTTTGCTTTCCGCTAATTACAACCCCCTCGCCTTCCCACATTCATTTTTCACTCCCTATTCTAAAATCTAATTACAGTCAAGAAGAATTTTGTATTGAAGCAGTTTAGAGTTACATTTTCTTGGTTGGATCACAATGATGTTTTCTTTGGTCTACATTACAATTGATTGTCTGTTGTCTTTGAGCAGTAATCGTGTTCTTTTCCCCTTCATTTTATCATTTTTCGCTAAATACAAACCCCTCGCATATCCCAGGACCTTTTGTTCACCCCCTGCTCATTAACAAACAGTTAAACAATTTGTATGGATTGGATTGCATGAGTCTGATACGTTGTTGAGACAAAATATATTTCATATTTTTAAAGAGTTTTCTGTATGGTTGTTAAAGGGACTATTTTCTAATCAATCATGCATGCAGGGATGGGTTTTTTCAGCCGAGGTAGCCATGGCAGAGGCAACTGAGGGAGAGGTAATTGGAACAAAGGCCCAAGAAGGCCAAGATTCTCCATACACTTTGACGCTAACTCACAAGAGTTAGGCCAGTTGTTTCAGGACGAATTTTTTAATTGGATTGGGCAAGGAGTGGTCCAACCTAGTCCCGAAAGGCCTCCCTTTCAAGCTCAACAAGCCCTTGGTATTCTCGTGCCCCCTCATGTCTCATTGCAACCCGAGGTTCCTGAAAATGACAGATGACAAGAGATTGTCCACCCGACAGTCTCCCAACATCGTGGCTGGCCCAATTTGTCCTTACCTGCTCTCTCGCCTATTAACCCAATTGTCCAAGATGCACCTTCCCACTCGCCAGTTCAGTCCTCTCATGCTAGAAAAAGGTTGAAAATCGAGGCCCCATGCCCTTGACAAATGATCCAGATGGATCTAGGGGACATCAAAGAAGTTTCAGAAGTGTCCTGGAACGCACAGAAGTGTCCTAGGAGGCTCAGAATGGCCTCAGCAGGCAAAGAAAGGGAAAAAATCAAAGTTCCCAAAACTCAATTAAAACAGGATGATCGCGAAGAGCACATCACAAGCTTTCCAACGACACAAACGGCTCATCCAACGAAGTTACGGATCAAAAGTTATAAGTGGTCAAAGTTTTGTTCAACCCAACCCAGTCAGCAGGGATGAATCAGCGTCCGTACAACCTATGTGGCACGCGCAGAGAGTGAAACTTGTCATGATGATGTCAGCATGACGTCATCATTCCACGTGTCATCACCCAAGGCTGCCACGTGTCACTCAAATTTGGCCTTTTTAGGGTGCCACGTGGCACCCCAGGTGATGCCACGTGGCACCACCCAGAAGGTGCCACGTGTCCAGGATGACGCGGTGATGATGTCATCATGCACAGGTGGGCGAATAAGAGGCTGCCACGTGGCCTAATAGGGAGGCGCCACGTGGCACCCCTAAAATGCACATTGACCCTTCGTGCATGAAAAATAAAATATATATATATATATATATATATATATTAAAGGCATCCGCCAACTCTGGGGGCGGTTCTACCATAAATGGCATATTCCAACAAATATAGCAGTAGCTAACTGTCTTCCAAAAATAGCTAGCAGTTCCGCCAAATATAACAGGTTCTGCCAAATTGGCCACCAAAAATAGAGTATCTACTATATTTAGCGTGTGCCAGAATCTTCGCTAACTAAGTTCTAAACTTAGCGGGGGTGCGCACCAAAATGGTTTTAACTGTTCGCCAAAAGGGGAGTCTGTGGGATTCGACCCCGAAACCTCCTCAACATCCAGCGCCTAAATTTAGCTCCGCCAACCAACATGCGAAAGGAAGCAAAAGACTTCGAGCACGATAGTGGAGTGCGCCCGTACGGCCTGGTATGGAATGTACGGCCTAGTACGAAATCCGTACGGACTGTACAGATTTTGGCATGCAAATCGAGGCAAGGTTGCCTCTTGGGTCCATAAAGTGCCCGACTCAGATTCAGGCATGAAGACAGACATTTTTAGGTAAAATGATGCCAGGAATGCAATGGTGATGTTAGTTTTTTTATCTGAGCAAAACTTCAGCAGCTTCATTCCATAATGAGTCATTTATTGCAGAGGTAGTGGCACGGTAACCGAGGCAGAGGTGTCTCTTGGCCCTGAAAGTGTCCAACTCAGATGGAGATGATTTGACAGCCATTTTTAGGTAATTCGACAACGCGAATTCAATGACGAGGTATGTTTTTGCAGCAAAGCTTCATATCAACAAGTTAAGTGTTGTAGAATCCAATGTAAGCATGTTTTTTATTATGTTGTTTTGTCATTAAATGTTGCAGCATAGCATGTGTGTTATAGGTCTGAAGGAGTAAAGAGAAGCTACAGCAAGGTAGCAAGATCAGCTTATTCCTTCTATCTATTTGTTTATTATCTTCTTTCACATCAAATCAATCAGTTATATGTGACAGAGAAATTGTGGCACTTGCATGACAAGTGGCCAACAAAGTAGCTCTGATTCTCGTGAGTTCCGAGATCTTTTGTATGGGATGCATATTTATGTTTTGGATCTGAGCAGCAGATCTAAGGTTTTTTATGGCTCCATGTTGATGGGGGTCATATTTTATTCTTCATCTTTTTATGTATTGAGTATGTGGGAATGATGTCCATGTCAGCATCATGGATGCCTCATGAGTAGAACTTGTGAAGCTGATACATTCCTAATCACATTCTGATCTCTTGTTGTTGTCACCGAAGAGGGACTTTGGCCTTACAACTTGTAAAGGAAAGACATCATTACATCGAGAAGAATAAAGCGGTCAGGCTTTGGAGCATGACCTGGAGAGGTAGCCCACTGCAAGGGTGAACTCTGTTATCAAGTGAAGTGTCTTATCCATTATGTGTATTATGTTCTTATGTTGTTTTTCCATGAATTTACGCACATAGGATATTAAAAGCAAGCATGAAATATTGCACATAAGGAAAACTAAAGAGGTTTCGTTCTCTTCGAATTCAAGCACATAGACTTCAACTTTACCTTTAATTGCAAATCGCTCAAGTAAAACGATCTATAACTGACCCTTTTTAAGAGTGACAGAAACAACCAATTATTGGAAACTTATCGCTCTCGGGTTCAGATCATGTGGTATCAGAGCAGGCTTGATACCGATTGCAGGTGTTGAAGCTAAGGATGACAAGGTCACCAAATCAATCGTGGTTTGATGAGCTTCAAGAGCTCAACCAAATGCTTCAAACAGAGAATGTTGGATTGAAGACATTATTGCATGTTGCAGAAGAAGAGAACCAAAGGTTGCAAGAGAAGTTGCAAGCCATTAAGATGCAGAGAGAGGAAGGCTCTATGAATGAGACGGTGATAAGACGATCTTGTGACCATGGAAACTTCACTAGTTATGGGTGCAAGCATGACAGTGCAAATGCATGCACACTTTGTCAAACAAATGAAGATGAGCTTCATGCATCTAGGAGCCAAGGAGGATACCTAGAAGCATCTTCCACTGATCCTTCTCACCAGGAACAACTAGACACATCTCAAGAAGCAGACCAAGGGTCCCAATTTGATGTGGAGGTAAATAAACCATGTGTAATTCCTTTTTTTGATTAATGCTGATGGATTCTTTTGAAATCCTTGAACATCATGCTTCTTGCATCGGCTTAAAGCTGATAAGAAAAATGGGATACGAAGGAGGAGGCCTTGGAACCAATGGCCAAGGTATTGTGGATCCCATCAAGACAGTGGTTTGGCCTCGATATGTCAGGATAGGCTATGTCCCAAAGGATGTTGGAGAAAGCTCCAAAACCATTCGGGAAGAAGACACCAGGACAGTCACTGAGACTCCAGAGGTCAACAGTTCATCAAGAGATGAAATTGATTCAGTGTAGGTCGATAGCACAACTTCTCATGATCGACGATTCGAGACATCTCCAGGGAGAGATGAGCATCACAATGACAGAGTTGAGACCAACTCTTCTTGCTAGTCTGACTCCAAAGGAAACTCATCGAGGTATAAGAAATCTCGAAACTCTAAAATGCCATTTGATTATAAGCATGTTAATCATATAAAACAGAGATTTTGGCATCAAAGACCATGCACTTTTTGTGGATTGAATAACCACGCAATGTCCCAATGTTGGAAGAGAAAATCCTTATGCAGGAAGGTTATGGCAACCAAAGGAAAGACGAGGATGGAAGATTGTTTTCCACACATGGAAAAGAGTAGGGGGAATGCACCTCTGAAGGAGAAAGGCTACTGCAGCTATTGTAGCAGAGATGGGCATCTTGAGGCCACTTGTTGGGCCTTATATCCAGATCTACGTCCAAAGAGGGACAAGAAGACCAGACAAACATCTCCGAGGGAGACATCCAGTCAGGCAGTGCTACAGGAAAATCCGCCACCAGGAGAAGACCAACTACCAGAGAAAGGACAGCTCAGTAAAGAGGACGTGTTCGGCAAAATGGTTGAACAAATAGGGAAAATCCTTTTGAGTTAGTCGAGAGTGGACATCTTTTGTAAATCACATGTTGTGATTCAGACCCCGTAGAAGGGTATTGTGTAAAAGTGATAACTGTTGATATCACTTCTTTTTTCTGGCACATGTTGATATTGTTAGGCCTTGTGAGGTAGATTGGGTAAAGGTTTCTTATTGTAAGTCCAATGGACATGAAACTTAATATAATACCTTTTGGGAAACAAAAGTCTTTTCAATTGGGAAGCATGATCCGGATGGATCTAGGGAACATCATAGAAGTTTCAGAAGTGTCCCAGAATGCACAGAAGTGTCCTAGGAGGCTCAGAATGGCCTCAACAGGCAGAGAAAGGGAAAAAATTCAAAGTTCCAAAAACTCAATTAAAACAGAATGATCGTGAAGAGCGCGTCGCAAGATTTCCAATGGTGCAAACGGATCGTCAAACAGAGTTACGGATCAAAAGTTATAAGCGGTCAAAGTTCTAGTCAACCCAGCCCAGTCAGCGGGGATGAGTGAGCATTCGTACTGATGACGTCAGCATCCGTACAGCATATGTGGCACGTGCAAATATTGACATGTGTCATGATGACATCATCATGCCATGTGGTAGCACCCGAGTCTGCCACGTGTCACTCGAATTTGGCCTTTTCAGAGTGCCATGTGGACGAATAAAAATGTGCCACGTGGCACCCCCAGGTGATGCCACGTGGCACCACCCAGAAGGTGCCACGTGTCTAGGATGACGCGGAGATGATTTCATCATGCATAGGTGGGTGAATCAGAGGCTTCCATGTGGCCCAATAGGGAGGTGCCATATGGCACCCTCGAAATGCACAACGACCCTTCGTGCATGAAAAAAAATATATATATATTAAAGGCATCCGCCAAATTTGGGGGAGGTTCTGCCATAAATGGCATATTCCGCCAAATATAGCAGCAGCTAACTGTCTTCCAAAAATAGCTAGCAGTTCCGCCAAATTGGCCGCCAGAAATAGAGTATCCGCTATATTTAGCGTGCGCCAGAATCTTCGCTAACTATGTTCTAAACTTAGCAGGGGCGCGCGCCAAAAAGGTTTTAACTATTCGCCAAAAGGGGAGTCTATGGGATTCGACCCCGGAACCTCCTCAACAGCGAGCGCCTAAATTTAGCTCCGCCAACCAACATGTCAATGGATTCATTTATGATTTAATCGCTCGAAAATTGTATAAGAAGGGGCGTCTGGTTCAAATTGTGGCAGCATGTGCATTCGAGACAGAGGTAGCGAAAGACTCCAAGCACGAGAGTGGAGCACGCCCGTACGGCCTGGTACGGAATCCGTACGAACGGACTGTACGGATTTTGGCACGCAAACCGAGGCAAGGTTGCCTCTTGGGTCTAGAAAGTGCCCGACTCAGATTCAGGGGTGAAGACAGTGATTTTTAGATAAAATGATGCCACAAACGCAGTGGTGATGTTAGTTTTTTTATCTGGGAAAAACTTCAGCAGCTTCATTCCATAATGATTCATTTATTGCAGAGGCAGTGACATGGTAACCGAGGAAGAGGTGTCTCTTGGGCCTGAAAGTGTCTGACTCGGATGGAGATGATTTGACAGACATTTTTAGGTAATTTGACGACGCGAATTCAATGACGAGGTATGTTTTGCAGCAAAGCTTCATATCAACAAGTTAAGTGTTGGAGAAGCCAATGTAAGCATGTTTTTTATTATGTTGTTTTGTCATTAAATGTTGCAGCATAGCATGTGTGTTATAGGTCTGAAGGAGCAAAGAGAAGTTGCAGCAAGGCAGCAAGATCAACTTATTCATTCTATCTATTTGTTTATTATCTTCTTTCACATCAAATCAATCAGTTATATGTGACAAAGAAATTGTGGCACTTGCATGACAAGTGGCCAACGAAGCAGTTCTGATTCTTGTGGGCTCTGAGATCTTTTGTATGGGTTGCATATTTATGTTTTAGATCTAAGCAGCAGTTCTAAGGATTTTTATGGCTCCATGTTGATGGGGGTCATATTTTATTCATCATCTTTTTATGTATTGAGTATGTTGGAATGATGTCCATGTCAACATCATGGATGCCTCATGAGTAGAACTTGTAAAGCTGATACATTCCTGATCACATTTCGATCTCTTGTTGTTGTCACCAAAGAGGGATTTTGGCCTTACAACTTGTAAAAGAGAGACATCATTACATCGAGAATAATAAAGCGGTCAAGCTTTGGAGCATGACTCGGAGAGGTAGCCCACTGCAAGGGTGAACTTCGTTATCAAGTGAAGTGTCTTATCCATTATGTGTATTATGTTCTTATGTTGTTTGTCCATGAATTTCCGCACATAGGATATTAAAAGAAAGCATGACATATTGCACATAAGGAAAACCAAAGAGGTTTTGTTCACTTCGAATTCAAGCACATAGACTTCAACTTTACCTTTAATTGCAAATCGCTCAAGTAAAACGATCTATAACTGACCCTTTTTAAGGAGTGACAGAAACAACCAATTATTGGAAACTTATCGCTCCTGAGTTCATATAAACAAAGGAAAAGCCAGTGTTGTCCCTTCCTCACCCTCCAATGGCTCTGATAAATCTGTGTCTTCTCGGATGCATTTGAGAGATGATTGTTCTCACGTGATCAGCGAGATTAGGCCTAAAGGCTCAGCACAGCCAAAGGCAAATCCAGATAAATCGAAGGGTGATAGAAGCAATCAACGAAATATTGCATCTCAAAGTGGAAAATATGGTTTTTGAGTTTTATGTTATTTATTGTTGATGACAGTTGACTTCAGAAATTTTGGACAACATGTTTTCTTTGGATATATAAGTAATATATTTTTTTGAAAATAATTTCAAATATTTTGAGATGAATTGTCAAATGTTAATATGATGGTGGGAGTCACAAGGAGGGGTGTTTTTCTTAATTAACTAATATGTTATGATTGTTAAGAGCTAAAGGGAGTCACATGGGGTCCCACCTACTAGTTCTTATTTATTTATAACCCTTATTATGATTATTATTTTCCCCCCTAACTAAAAGTTGGTTGAGTCTTTTAATTAACTTAACTAATGAGGTGGTTCAACTACTTCAACCAATTATAATTTGATTAAAGGAAAAAGGAAAGGGAGGAACAAGAGGATGATAGAAGGAGAAGCATACTAAGGTTTTCTCTTTGAGTTTATGTTGAGATAGTTCAGTTTTCATTCATTCCTTAATTTATCACAAGCCTAATTTTTTTTTATGATAGCAGGGTCTTATTGTAAATAGCTAGATTAAGGGCTGAATTACATCATTCATACACTTATTTTTCAGAGAGTCGAGTGGGCAGAATCTTTGGAAAGTTGAACCATCTTTTAGAGTTCGGTTTTTTATTTCCTATTAGAGGTCCTTTTGTACGTTCCATTGGGGATGTCTAAGTTCGACTTTGGTCCGGAATTTCTGCATGGAATTTTGTAAAAAGAATGACTCTTTGGTGAATTGGAATGAAATAAAGGATTGTTTTATGTCTCATCTGTCTTGATTATCATCTTGGTGTATTTGTTTCTGTCTCTACATTTATTTCAACAACTATTATATTCAGAAAATCATATAAAAAGTGAATTTCCAGTAAGCTCTTTATTTATAAAAGACTAGCCTAAGCACTTGTAATTAATACTTGTGAGTTAGGATGTTATTTTTGTTGGCTATAAACATAGGGTGATATTCCTGTCTATTTTGCTTTAGCCAAGCAAAATCTGAAAATGCTTGAGTAAGAACATTTCATATCTTTTCCTCAACATTTATTTGGCGACCATACTGGGGAGATCTTTGATATCTCTCTGGTTAATTTTTATACTTGATTTTCATCGATACATCTATTTTTCTGATATTGATTCTTTGACTATTTTATTTCTTAATGATTGTTCATGTTGCAAGGCAGCCCAATATTGAGCCCAGTCTTCAAGATCAGACCATCATTGCTTTGAACTTGTTTAATACCATTTTAGACATTGTCAATACCCGTGTTGAGATTAATCATTCATGGACAACAATTGAACGAGATATTAGTGCTCAAGAACGTTTGGAAGCTAGATGTAGACAGCCTAGAAATCAGCAGTGACCTCCTTGTTTCTTCAGTTTTGGTCTTTCTTTCATGTCCTTGGACTCTCGTGCTTCTAGAAGTAGAAGAGGATTATCACTTGAAATCAATCATATTGTTGAAATAGGAAGAAGGAACGTGTGTTATCTTCCCAACAAAGTGCTCTAAGGAGAACTTTGTCTGATTCATCCAGTTCGACTTTCTTTCGCTCATCTATCATCCACAAGATGGCATCTAGTGGTGACTCTGGTGGCACTGGAAGTGCTTCATATTCTCAGTCTTCATATTCATCAGTGATTGGTAGCTTATATAGCCACCATATCCATGTCAAATATACCACAAATCCCACCAAATTCATTAAAAAAATATGGGCTTTTTCAGTTTGAAGAAGACGCCACAACCACACCGTGGCACGTTTCCTATCCTCTTAACCTAGCACCTGCTACTCGTCCACTTCCTAAATTTAAAGAGCATCTTCCTAGGTTTTCATAAAATAACATTGTCACTACAAATGAACACCTGGTGGCATTTTCTAATGCTTGTCATAACATAGGATCTAATGACAATGATACTTGCATGCGCTTATTCGTAAATTCCTTGGAAGGAAAGCCTATGGCCGACTTCTTTGACCTTCCTCCTAAGATTTTGTCTACTTGGGAGGAGTTAATCTATTGGTTCAGATCCACTTATGGGCAATCTAAAAGCCTAGCCAAGAACTTACGGGAGTATAACAATGTTACATATAAGGATGGGGAGACCATCAAGTCCTTCAACTTGCGTTTCACCAAGTTATACAATCAAATCCCAGAAATTATTCGGCCTCGGAACTAAGTCGCTTTCATGCATTACTACAATGCATTACCTTCCCACTATCGTCATAGGCTTGAGGAAAAATCCATTGATAATCTCGGTTTCGCTCTGCATGCTTGTTCAGAGTATGAAGAATAACTTGAAAGAACTGGTCTTCCACAGGGAGAATCGGTTAGACAGACAGGCATGTCCGCCCTTTTACAACTAGTACAAGACATGAAAAACCGTATGATAGTGTATGAGCAGAAAGGAATTGTCTCCTCTCTCATCCCTGGAGCTTCATCCTCTTATGCACCCCCCTTTAGAAATCCGGTTGAAAATAACTTTCAGCCTAAAGTTATCTTGCCTCAAAGTTGGTGTAACTTCTGCGAGGAACACCACGAGGAAACCACATGTGAGCTAAAGAAGAGTGTCAGAGATAAGATCTTTGGTAAGAGACCAGAAGCTACTATCGTTGTTCTGGATTTTGCAGAGCCAGAAGACGTCATGGTCATCAACACTAGGAACAAATATTATTCTCCCAAGGGTAAATTTGAGCATCCCCGCAGTTCTTCTAGCCTGAGTTCATCCTCACCCGTTGTTATTGTCCAGGTTCCTAAAGTTTCCGAGAGTCAAGGAATTACTCCCCCTTTCCCCTCTTCCAAACACAATATCTTGAATCAGTTGGCCAACATCAAAGCAGATGCAACCCTTCTAGACATGGTTGTCGTCCCTGAACAACAGATGCATCTAAAACAATTCATGGAAGGAAAATCTTTCATTGTAGCCAATCTTTCTGAAGAGGTAAACGAAGAGGATTCTTCTGTAAATAAAGTAGGTGTACGTAACTTTAGATATTATGTAAAAAATCTCCCTTTTTATATTTCTGGCTATAAACATAGGGTGATATTCCCATCTATTTTGCTTTAGCCAAGCAGAATCTGAAAATGCTTGAGTAAGAACATTTCATATCTTTTCCTCAACATTTATTTGGTGACCATGTTGGGGAGATCTTCAATATCTCTCTGGTTAATTTTTATACTCGATTTTCATCGATACATCTATTTTTCTGATATTGATTCTTTGACTGTTTTATTTCTTAATGATTGTTCATGTTGTAAGGCAGCCCAATATTGAGCCCAGTCTTCAAGATCGGACCAGCATTGCTTTGAACTTGTTTAATACCATTTTAGACATTGTCAATACCCGTGTTGAGCTTAATCATTCATGGACAGCAATTGAACGATATATTAGTGCTCAAGAACGATTGGAAGCTAGATGTAGACAACCTAGAAATTAGTAGTGACCTCCTTGTTTCTTCAGTTTTGGTCTTTCTTTCATGTCCTTAGACTCTCGTGCTTCTAGAAGTAGAAGAGGATTATCACCTAAAATCAATCATATTGTTGAAATAGGAAGAAGGAACGTTTTGTTATCTGCCCAACAAAGTGCTCTAAGGAGAACTTTGTCTGATTCATCCAGATCGTCTTTCTTTCTCTCATCTATCATCCACAAGATGGCATCTAGTGGTGACTCCGGTGGCACTGGAAGTGCTTCATATACCCAGTCTTCATCTTCATCAGTGATTGGTAGCTTATATAGCCACCATATCCATGCCCAATATACCACAAATCCCACCAGATTCATTAAAAAAGATGGGATTTTTCAGTTTGAAGAAGACGCCACAACCACACCATGGCATGTTTCCTCTCCTCTTTACCTAGCACCTGCTACTCGTCAACTTCCTAAATTTAAAGAGCATCTTCCTAGGTTTTCAGGAAATAACACTGTCACTACAAACGAACAACTGGTGGCATTTTCTAATGCTTGTCATAACATAGGAGCTAATGACAATGATACTTGCATGTGTTTATTCGTAAATTCCTTGGAAGGAAATCTTGTGGCTGACTTCTTTGACCTTCCTCCTAAGATTTTGTCTACTTGGGAGGAGTTAATCTATTGGTTCAGATCCACTTATGGGCAATCTAAAAGCCTAGCCGAGAAGTTACGGGAGTATAACAATGTTACCTATAAGGATGTGGAGACCATCAAGTCCTTCAACTTGTGTTTCACCAAGTTTTACAATCAAATCCCAGAATTTATTCGGCCTCAAAACCAAGTCGCTTTCATGCATTACCTTCCCCCTACCATCATAGGCTCGAGGAAAAATCCATTGATAATCTCGGTTTCGCTCTGCATGCTTCTTCATAGTAAGAAGAACAGCTTGAAAGAACTGGTCTTCCACAGGGAGAATCGGTTAGACAGACAGGCATGTCTTCCCTTTTACAGCTAGTACAAGACATGAACAATTGTATGATAGTGTATGAGTGGAAAGGAATCGTCTCCCCTCTCATCCCTAGAGCTTCATCCTCTTATGCACCGCCCTTTAGAAATTCGGTTGAAAATAACTTTCAACCTAAAGCTATCTTGCCTCAAAGTTGGTGTAAATTTTGCGAGGAACACCACGAGGAAACCACATGTGAGGTAAAGAAGAGTGCCAAATATAAGATCCTTGGTAAGAGACCAGAAGCTACTATTGTTGTCCTGGATTTTGCAGAGCGAGAAGGCGTCATGGTCATCAACACTAGGAACAAAGACTATGCTCCCAAGGGTAAATTTGAGCCTCCCCACAGTTCTTCTAGCCTGAGCTCATCCTCACCCTTTGTTATTGTCCAGGTTCCTAAAGTTTCTGAGAGTCAAGGAATTACTCCCCCTTTCCCCTCTTCCAAATACAATATCTTGAATCAGTTGGCCAACATCAAAGCAGATTCAACTCTTCTAGACATGGTTGTCGTCCCTGAACAACAGATGCATCTGAAACAATTCATGGAAGGAAAAGCTTTCATTGTAGCTAATCTTTCTAAAGAGGTAAATGAAGAGGATTCTTCTGTAAATAAAGTAGGTGTACGTAACTTTAGATATCCTGTAAAAAAATCTCCCTTTTTATATTTCTGGCTATAAACATAGGGTGATATTCCCGTCTATTTTGTTTTATCCAAGAAGAATCTGAAAATGCTTGAGTAAGAACATTTCATATATTTTCCTCAACATTTATTTGGTGACCATACTGGGGAGATCTTCGATATCTCTCTGGTTAATTTTTATACTCGATTTTCATCGATACATCTATTTTTCTGATATTGATTCTTTGACTGTTTTATTTCTTAATGATTGTTCATGTTGCAAGGCAACCCAATATTGAGCCCAGTCTTCAAGATTAGACCAATAATGCTTTGAACTTGTTTAATACCATTTTAGACATTGTCAATACCCGTGTTGAGCTTAATCATTCATGGACAGCAATTGAACAAGATATTAGTGCTCAAGAACGATTGGAAGCTAGATGTAGACAGCCTAGAAATCAACAGTGACCTCCTTGTTTCTTCAGTTTTGGTCTTTCTTTCATGTCCTTAGACTCTCGTGCTTCTAGAAGTAAAATAGGATTATCACCTGAAATCAATCATATTGTTGAAATAGGAAGAAGGAACGTTGTGTTATCTGCCCAACAAAGTGCTCTAAGGAGAACTTTGTCTGATTCATCCAGTTCGTCTTTCTTTCTCTCATCTATCATCCACAAGATGGCATCTAGTGGTGACTCTGGTGGCACTGGAAGTACTTCATATTCTCAGTCTTCATCTTCATCAGTGATTGGTAGCTTATATAGCCACCATATCCATGTCCAATATACCACAAATCCCACCAAATTCATTAAAAAATATGGGCTTTTTTCAGTTTAAAGAAGACGCCACAACCACACCGTGGCACGTTTCCTCTCCTCTTAACCTAGCACCTGCTACTCGTCCACTTCCTAAATTTAAAGAGCATTTTCCTAGGTTTTTAGGAAATAACATTGTCACTACAAACGAACACCTGGTGGCATTTTCTAATGCTTGTCATAACATAGGAGCTAATGACAATGATACTTGCATGCGCATATTCGTAAATTCCTTGGAAGGAAAGCCTGTGGCCGACTTCTTTGACCTTCCTCCTAAGATTTTGTCTACTTGGGAAGAGTTAATCTATTGGTTCAGATCCAGTTATGGGAAATCTAAAAGCCTAGCCGAGAAGTTACGGGAGTATAACAATGTTACCTAGAAAGATGGGGAGACCATCAAGTCCTTCAACTTGCATTTCACCAAGTTATACAATCAAATCCCAAAAATTATTCGGCCTCAGAACCAAGTCGTTGTCATGCATTACTACAATCCATTACCTTCCCCCTACCATCATAGGCTCGAGGAAAAATCCATTGATAATCTCGGTTCCGCTCTGCATGCTTGTTTAGAGTATGAAGAACAGCTTGAAAGAACTGGTCTTCCACAGGGAGAATCGGTTAGATAGACAGGCATGTCCGCCCTTTTATAGCTAGTACAAGACATGAACAATCGTATGATAGCGTATGAGCGGAAAGGAATTGTCTCCCCTCTCATCCCTGGAGCTTCATCCTCTTTTGCACCCCCCTTTAGAAATCCAGTTCAAAATAACTTTCATCCTAAAGCTATATTGCCTCAAAGTTGGTGTAACTTCTGCGAGGAACACCACGAGGAAACCACATGTGAGGTAAAGAAGAGTGCCAGAGATAAGATCTTTGGTAAGAAACCAGAAGCTACTATCGTTGTCCTGGATTTTGCAGAGCCAGAAGACGTCATGGTCATCAACACTAGGAACAAAGACCATGCTCCCAAGGGTAAATTTGAGCCCCCCCGCAGTTCTTCTAGCCTGAGCTCATCCTCACCCATTGTTATTGTCCAGGTTCCTAAAGTTTCTGAGAGTCAAGGAATTACTCCCCCTTTCCCCTCTTCCAAATACAATATCTTGAATCAGTTGGCCAACATCAAAGCAGATGCAACCCTTCTAGACATGGTTGTCATCCCTGAACAACAGATGCATCTGAAACAATTCATGGAAGGAAAAGCTATCATTGTAGCCAATCTTTCTAAAGAGGCAAACAAAGAGGATTCTTCTGTAAATAAAGTAGGTGTACATAACTTTATATATCCTGTAAAAAATCTCCCTTTTTATATTTTTGGCTATAAACATAGGGTGATATGCCCGTCTATTTTGCTTTAGCCAAGCATAATCTGAAAATGCTTGAGTAAGAACATTTCATATCTTTTCCTCAACATTTATTTGGCGACCATACTGGGGAGATCTTCGATCTCTCTGGTTAATTTTTATACTCGATTTTCATTGATACATCTATTTTTCTGATATTGATTCTTTGACTGTTTTATTTCTTAATGATTGTTCATGTTGCAAGGCAGCCCAATATTGAGCCCAGTCTTCAAGATCAGACCAGCATTTCTTTGAACTTGTTTAATACCATTTTAGACATTGTCAATACCTGTGTTGAGCTTAATCATTCATGGATAGCAATTGAACGAGATATTAGTGCTCAAGAACGATTGGAAGCTAGATGTAGACAGCCTAGAAATCAACAGTGACCTCCTTATTTCTTCGATTTTGGTCTTTCTTTCATGTCCTTAGACTCTCGTGCTTCTAGAAGTAGAATAGGATTATCACCTGAAATCAATCATATTGTTGAAATAGGAAGAAGGAACGTTGTGTTATCTGCCCAACAAAGTGCTCTAAGGAGAACTTTGTTTGATTCATCAAGTTCGTCTTTCTTTCTCCCATTTATCATCCACAAGATGGCATCTAGTGGTGACTCTGGTGGCACTGGAAGTGCTTCATATTCTCAGTCTTCATCTTCATCGGTGATTGGTAGCTTATATAGCCACCATATCCCTGTCCAATATACCACAAATCCCACCAAATTCATTAAAAAATATGGGCTTTTTCAGTTTGAAGAAGACGCCACAACCACACCGTGGCATGTTTCCTCTCCTCTTAACCTAGCACCTGCTACTCGTCCACTTCCTAAATTTAAAGAGCATCTTCCTAGGTTTTCAGGAAATAACATTGTCACTACAAATGAACACTTGGTGGCATTTTCTAATGCTTGTCATAACATAAGAGCTAATGACAATGATACTTGCATGCGCTTATTCGTAAATTCCTTGGAAGGAAATCCTATGGCCAACTTCTTTGACCTTCCTCCTAAGATTTTGTCTACTTGGGAGGAGTTAATCTATTGGTTCAGATCCACTTATGGGAAATCTAAAAGCCTAGCCGAGAAGTTACGAGAGTATAACAATGTTACCTATAAGGATGGGGAGACCATCAAGTCCTTCAACTTGCGTTTCACCAAGTTATACAATCAAATCCCATAAATTATTCGGCCTCAGAACCAAGTCGCTTTCATGCATTACTACAATGCATTACCTTCCCCCTACCATCATAGGCTCAAGGAAAAATCCATTGATAATCTCGGTTTCGCTCTGCATGCTTGTTTAGAGTATGAAGAACAGCTTGAAAAAACTGGTCTTCCACAGGGAGAATCGGTTAGACAGACAGGCATGTCTGCCCTTTTATAGCTAGTACAAGACATGAACAATCGTATGATAGTGTATGAGCGGAAAGGAATTGTCTCCCCTCTCATCCCTGGAGCTTCATCCTCTTATGCACCCCCCTTTAGAAATCTGGTTGAAAATAACTTTCAACCTAAAGCTATCTTGCCTCAAAGTTGGTGTAACTTCTGCGAGGAACACCACTAGGAAACCACATGTGAGGTAAAGAAGAGTGTCAGAGATAAGATCTTTGATAAGAGACCAGAAGCTACTATCGTTGTCCTGGATTTTGCAGAGCAAGAAGACGTCATGGTCATCAACACTAGGAACAAAGACTATGCTCCCAAGGGTAAATTTGAGCCTCCCTGCAGTTCTTCTAGTCTGAGCTCATCCTCACCCGTTGTTATTGTCCAGGTTCCTAAAGTTTCTGAGAGTCAAGGAATTACTCCCCCTTTCCCCTCTTCCAAATACAATATCTTGAATCAGTTGGCCAACATCAAAGCAGATGCAACCCTTCTAGACATGGTTGTCGTCCCTGAACAACAAATGCATCTGAAACAATTCATGGAAGGAAAAACTTTCATTGTAGCTAATCTTTTTGAAGAGGTAGACGAAGAGGATTCTTCTGTAAATAAAGTAGGTGTACATAACTTTAGATATCCTGTAAAAAATCTCCCTTTTTATATTTATGTAAAAATTATGGATAAAATTGCCCAGTGTCGCCTCATTGATGGCGGTTCGAGCCCAAGTGTGATGTCGAAGATTATTATGGAAGAGTTAGGCTTGTCATGTACAAATGAAAATGCCACAAGCATGCTCTCCTATAATATTCTATAACAAACAACCATATGCGAGATTAAGGATGTGACCTTGGTTTTATGCACTCCTCCTAAAATAAGGACAACCCTCAGCATTTAAGTAATTGATATGCCTGTAAGAAATTACTCAATTATCTTGGGAAGAGATTGGAAAGCCTTAACAGGTGGGTACCTCTCACTCGACAAGACGCATTTATCCGTGCCTCGGAATGGTAAGAACATTATAGTCCTTAGAGAGGGAAGGATTTCACCCTACATAGAGAGTGTTCCCCAATCTAGTGTAAACTATATCGAAGAGGACCTAGGAATGTATTCCATCTTTGCTGAGGAGGATAATATTCCTTTGGAACAAATCGATTTAGATGATGATATGTGGCACATGCACTTTGATGGTTCACGCTCTAATGAAGGTAATGGGGTTGGCATTATCTCGGTTTCCCCTATAGGGAAAATTCATAATTTGTCTTACAGGTTAGATTTTGTTTGTACAAACAATGTCACTGAATTCGAAGATTTATTATTAGGCATTGAAAACGCCCTTAATCTTGGTTGTGGTCACCTTTCAGTTTTTGGAGATTCTGAGCTTGTTGTGAACCTGACACGTAGGATATGCTCTCCTAGCAACAAGTTGATGGAACGATACACCCAAACTGTTTGGGCGCTTATCTCGAACCTTTTATCTTTCAACATCACTCATGTTAAGAGGGAGTTGAATTCAATGGTTGATCGGTTAGTCGTCTTTGCAGCTTCTCCTAATCAACATCTTTTGTCTCACAGGCATGATTGTTCTTTTCAATCCCTATATTGTCCATATATCCCTGAAAATGTAGAATCTTTGCAGGCCCTCCCTAACGATGAGAGCTTTTGTGCTTTCATTCAAGATTAACCTCTTAAGCTCGAGGAAATTATATCCATAGAAAACAATAAGATTCCTGAGGGCTTGACTCCTCTTATGGGTTCGTTTTCATCGAGTGTTGTAGGCAATAAAGAAAAACAGAAAGAAGAGGAGTTACGAAGGAAGATAGCTGAAACCATCTCTTGGAATATTGGGGTACTTGAATCCTCAAAGAATGTTAAAATAAATACCCAATGTTGTGATAAAGAAGAAACAAGGTTTACCAAGCTACTTGGTGGATTTCAAAAGGTTTTTGTTTGGTCTTATAAGGATCTTCATAGTTTTGATCCTGGTCTTACACAACATGCTATCCCCATCAAGGAAGGCATGAAACTAGCTAGGCAAAAACAAAGACCTATTAACTATGCATTCAAAGCAACTTTTCAAAGGGAATTGGAAAATTTCTTAAGGCTCGGGATTATCTTTTCAATCCACCCTGAATGGGTTTCCAATTGGGTACCTGTTTCGGAGACCACTAATCATATTAGAACCTGCATTAATTTCCGCACTTTCATTCAGGCTGTTATGAGAAATCATTTTCCTCCTCTCAATATGGAAATAATTCTGCAACAGGTTGTAGAGTCACAGTTGAAGCCCTTACTTGACAGTTTTTTGGGTTGCGGGAAAATCAAAGAAAAAGGGGCAGATGCTTACAAAACCACTCTTACCTTAGATTGGGGTACCATGACTTATAAATGTTTTTTTTCTAGCTTACCTGATGAAAGTACTGCTTTTAAAAGACCTATACACACAACTTTCGATGAATTGGTCAGTATCCATCTCTATCTCTATGATCTACTTGTGTGTGTCAAAGCGTTGATAATTACCTCAGCGTTGATAATTGTTTTTGTCCTGGATAATAACTCTTACATTCTAAAGGATTTATAGGAGCAATCGTTTTCCTACAACACTAACAGTTATCATTTGAAACATTACAAGGGACCAACGTGAAAATTTCTAATGTTGTTTGGATCTTCTGTATACTAGTAGCCTAGCTCTGCTTTGATTTTTGTGCTTCTCTTTTCTGATTTATAGTAGTTTGACTTCTGCTTTCTGTGTTAAAACTTATCTTTCTGCATTTTCATTTTTGTTTTTCATTGTTATTGTTTTAATTTTTGCAATTTTACTTATGTTGTGATTTTGTTTCCTATCATCTTTTAGTTAATTTGGTCAAAATAGGATGTTGGATCAATTCTGCCACAGTGACGCTCCTGCAAATCATTGTTAGTCAATAAAAATCAAGCTTACACCGCTGTCATGATGTTTCCTCTGAAGGCACCCTTGAAATTGTTATGTATTTCCACTGTTGTCTTATAAAGAATTGGTTATCTTCCACTTCTTCTTGCCATTTCTTCATCCATTGAGATTTTTAAGAGAATGTCCAAAAATTTTCTCCTTGAAGTTAAGAGCAAATTCTGGTTGAATGATTATGCATACAGTGGTAAAACCCCTCATACTCAACACTTTTCATGAGTTATTCCCAAATTCCTGGTCATTTTTCCATTAAATCTGCTCACTTCCCCTGTTGCATAATCGTCTTGGTTATATCTTCTTGACATGTTGTTCTTGGTCTACAAAATCATGAGTTATGAGTTCTAAATCTGTCGAAAACAAATTTCCCTGTGCAGTCGCCAATTTGTTGACGATTAAAAATCGCAACGAAGTTTTTTTCCCGCAAAGTATTGCTAAAGCCTATTATTATAAGCTAACAGGATAAATAATACTAGTAGGTGGAACCCCCTTGTAGATTGGGAGATAATATCTAGCTCTTATTTGATGTTTGTGCCACTGTTCGACACTGCTTACATGGTTGATGAGATCTTATTGGCGATGGATTCGACTTATTATGTGTTGGTTCTATGTGTGACAAGTGGTTGTTGGGTAAGGCATGTTATGTTTTGTTCTAAGCTCTAATCGCATGTTACGATTGCCTATGTTATCCATTGCTACTATTGTTATCTGTTCATGGACTCATTATTTTGACACCTGCACAACAGACATGTTAGTAACAATACTAAAGAGCAGTTGGAAAAAGGCAAAAGAAATATAAACAAATGCAAAGGGAAGGAATTAAACTATGCATGTACTACTCTACATGCATTGAAATTTAAATGGTCGTTGTTAACTCTAGCAATAAGCTAATAGTTATGTGATTTGGTTGAGTTATATGAGTTGGTGATTTATGATACGGGCCGCGCTATTGGTTTTAGTTGGTGATGGTTTCGATACATGGTTTAATTAATTGAGTTAATGGGAAGCTTGCTAGCATGTACTAAGAAATTAATGGATTGGGGATGGAGGCAACGTGCATTTACTGCACATCACCCTTACTCCTTCCATTGGACGCCACCCTAGTCGGGCTATTGTTCAACTGTGTTTGTTGTGGTTATGCTCCGACTTTCAAGCAGAGGGAGAACCGCTCAGCCAACTTGAATTTTAAGGTGCTTTTGATTACAGGTATGTCTTTTTTTTTTCCATCCATGAGTCTGCGTTGGTTATGAAATAGATATTGGCTCGGATGTATGGGTTGTTATTTCCTTAAGTATGGCAAATGTGTAAAATTGTGATTTTTGGAATGAATCGTTGGTGGCTTTCATCGCAATAATGTTCGGAGTCACAGTGTTATTGGTCGTCCTGAGTGTTAGCAGCCATAAAGGCTCTCTGTCATCCTTGTCGGTTTTAGTTGGAGGGTTTTGTTGGTCTAGAATGGTTGGTTGTCTTCACGCATTCATATCCCATACCCAGTCTTGGCTTTTATGGGGTTTAATGGGTTTGAAACACCATGTGTCACTACGCATTATTCACTTGGGTATTGGGTTATTTCATGCTACCAATGGTCGCACAGTGGGTCATTTTGCTTCTTCTCAACTTTGTTTCACCTCTATGTTGTTAGTTGGTTGACTGGGAGAGCCACGAGGGTTATATCCCGCGTGTGCTAAGTATCGTTACAAGGACAAATGAAGCATTTCTCCTATGTTCATAGCCTCCTCTATCACGGGGATTGTCACCCTGTTTGCAAAGACATTTGTGGTATACCCTATGCGTGCACCATTGGTCTCGGAGGTTCTCACCTGATGTCAGGAGTCGACTCCATGTCTCCCTATGTTGGTCTACAGGGTCAAACCTTGATTACTCAAAGCTCAGTTTTGATAAAGGAAACCCATTATGTCATGTTGGATACACGATCGATGGTTATGAGTTGGTGATGCATTGTCGATAATCTTCTATTATCGACTCATCTCTGTTGATTATCCTAACAGTGTTTTTTTTGTAGTCGCTACAATTGGTTATTATGACAGTCCAATCGATAAGCTCACCATTGAAATTGGTTGATTGAAGAATGGGGTTGATACACAGTCACTGTCTTTTGCATTGGGATTATTGAAATGTTAATTAGGCATTAGTTTATGATTGATTAATGCACAGTGATGCCTCGCGCGTGATGCATGGTATGTGTTGCGTTCCTATAGCATGATTTAATGATTACTGTGACTATGTGTTCTTAATTGCTAAATGGGTTATTGCAATCATGATGATTATGGCATTTTCATCCACTGTATATGTTATGATTATTTGATCGCGCCATCAGAGAGGGTCATGGGATTTTAAATATGGTTTTGTTTCATTTTGATCGATTTGTGTTGTGAAATCAGACCTGTTGTTGCTGCCTCATTGTATTGGATGGATAGCCCAACATTTTGAATGTTTAGAGTCAAAGAAAATTGGACCTGTACAGTCACAGAAATACACTTGCTTTTGGCC
>ML779762.1:1318048-1337330 GCA_009831015.1 Picea engelmannii | reverse complement strand
CCCATAGCCAACTCCTTCACCCTCATTCTCTTGTTCTATCTTGTAATATCCTTGACCTAAATTATTAATTCTTCCTATGTGAAAATGATATGAAACCCTTACAATAATTTGCTCAATAAGGAATATTATCAAACACATGGCAATCACACTTAAATATAGTAGAATAATATGGCATCTTATTATGAATGGGAACAACAATACAAATATCTCTAGCGGTTGTAAAAATAGTTGCAGAACAAGACTAGGAATATAAACTATTGGTTGCTAGGCAGCTACACAATCTGCTACAAAACACACAAGGAAACCTGGTATGATGCCAACATAGAAACCGAGGCTCTCCAAGCCTCCCACTGCTCTACTCCATTATACTTCAAGATCTTCATAAAATACCACAAGACAAAGACTCCAAATGAACTCTCCTTCTTCTAGCTAGGATGGGTATTGCACTACCGAAACTAAACCTACACTGGAAGGGTTTTTCCCAAAACCCCAACGAAAACGTTAGCTACAAGAGCACTCAAATAAGATATGAAATCATAATTCCCAAAGAGGTAGGCTCCACAATCCTTTTAGGTGCCAAAAACAATTGTTCTTCCTCATATAGCAGAGGAAGATCTATCGAAGCGATGACATGTTGGCCCAATGCCTTTTTTAGGCATGACACATGGAATGTGTTGTGGATTTTGCTTCCCTCTGGTAGCTCCAACTCATATGCCACCTCTCCAACTCTCCTGATCACTCTGTAGGGTCTGTAAAAATGAGGTTTCAACTTCTATGCACCACTCTTCTTCAGTGAAGACTGTCGGTAAGGTTGTAGCCTAAGAAAGACTAGGTCCTCGACCTCAAAACTGCGCTCCACCTGATGCACATCTACATACACCTTATGTTGGTTCTGAGCAACCAACAAATTATCCTTTAGGATCCTCAAGATGTCTTGACTTTCTTGCAACCAGTCTTTGGCCTTGGGAGCCCTGCTCTCTCCAAATGCCAAATCTACAAATGATGGGGCATCATAGCCATACAACGCCTTGAATGGACTTATCATGATGGACATGTGATGAGTGGTGTTGTAACAGTGCTCCCAGAGATGAAACCATTTTATCCATGATCGTTGTTATCCTAACACATAGTTCCTCAAGTACCCTTCTACCCATTTGTTCACTATATCAGTCTGTCCGTCTGTCTGGGGGTGATAGCTAGTACTAGGTGCCAACTCTGTCCCAGATACCCTGAATAGCTCCTGCCAAAACGCACTGAGAAACCTGCTATCCCGGTCACTGACTATGTTCCTTAGAAGACCATGGAGTCTGAACACATCTCTGAAGAAGAGATATTCCACCTAAGATGTGTTGTAGTCTAAAGGAATGGAAAAAAAGTGTGCATATTTGGTCAACCTGTCTACCACCACATAAATATAGTCCTTGCCCTAGAATTTTGGTAATCCTATAATGAAATCCATGGAAATGCTCTCCCATTTCCTCTTTGGAATAGGTATTGGTTGGAGTAAACATGTTGGGTGTGTCATTTATGACTTGTTCTGCTGACAAGGCTTGCACTGATCCAGGTGGATATTGGTGGCCACCCCACTATTCCAACTAGCTCCTCGTGGTCGTTATTTTTCAGCACGTTCTTCTGTACTGCTTTGTAATTGTGGGTTCTACACTTATGTGGTTGTCAAAATCTCCACACATCCTCCAGGTGGATACGGGTGGCCTCTCTCCTAATCCAACTAGCTTATTTTGTATGTTTTCATGTCAACACATCTTGTTGTACTTCCGAGGCCATTTTGGGGCCCTAAACGTTGTTTTTTTGGCTCGCCACAGTCAAATTGTAGACAGAATCAAAGTTTGATGGCGGAATGTGTAGCTCTCTTAAATACCTTTCCAACAGGCTATTATGCGCCTAAAATGAAGGTCGTATGCAAAAGTTACGGCCCTAGGAAGTTGAGGTACCAAATTACACCAACTTACCTATAAGGCCCACATGACTTTTGGCATTTCACCTTCTAGGGTTAGGTTTTTGGATGTCTATAGTTTTGGCATTCATGAGTAATATAAAAAAGGCCTACGGAGCCTCATTGTAATCCATTCTTCTCAGACGGATGCACGTAGTAGCCACATCTCTTCTTAGAGATATCTACCACTATTCGAGCAAGTTTTAGTTCTGTAGTTTTAAAGTTTCAGCCTATTTCATTATTTAATAGAAGATATTGTTCATTGGATATTCGTGTTATTCTCCATATCTTTGTGTTTATTGTATTCAGTCCGTTAATCAGTTTGTTCCGCTCCTAAATCTGGATCATGCACTCCCTCATGTATCGTAGTACATCCTCCTTGAGACCCTTCCATGAGAATCTCTCTCTCACCTGTCTATAAGTCTTCAAGTACCATGGGTGGCCGGATAAAGGGGCGTCATGATTTTCCCTCAAAATTTTATCCTTGAGCGTGGATTAAGGGACAAGATAGATCCCCTCCTTGTAGTAGATGATATCATCCACTACTCTGTATCTATCATCCTAGTTGGTACCTTCCATCAACTCACAGGCGAATGCATTTTTGGAATATTCCACCAAGAGGGTAGACTTCCAATCTATTGAGACCTCAGCAAGGGAAAAGACTAAAGGCCTCCTGGAAAGGGCATCGACAACTACATTCTTCTTTCCCTTAACATATTCAATATCAAAGTCATAGGCTTGTAACTTACTCACCCACTTATGTTGTCTTTCGCTCAAATCCTTTTACTCCAGAAAGTATTTCAAGTTGTTGTGGTCGATCCTCACTACAAAACATCCTCCCACTAGGTATTGTTGGAATTTGGCCAGTGCATGCATAATAGCCAACATATCCTTATCATAGATGGAGTAGATCCTTTATGGTTCCCTCAACTTCCTTCTCTCAAAATCTATGGGATGGCAGTTTTGCATCAGTACCGCTCCTATCCCTTCTCTGGATGCATCACACTCCAGTACAAATGGATGATAGAAATTTGGAAGTGCTAGTACCGAGAAAGTGTTCATTACCTTCTTCATTCGGTCAAATGTTGCTTGTGATTCCCAACCCACCTAAATGCTCCTTTTTTGGTCAGATCTGTCAGTGGTGCCCCAAGTTGTGAAAACCCTTTCACAAATCGTTTGTAATAACTACATATCTCGAAGAATCCTCGCAACTCTGTGATCGACCTCGGGGTAAGCCAATCTAAGATCGTCTGGATCTTTTCTTGATGCACCTTCAATCCCTCAACACCTATTATGTGCCCTAAATATAATATCTTCGTCAATCCAAATTCACACTTTTCCTCCTTGGAAAAAAGCGATTGTTCCTCCATAATGTTGAAAATCTCATCCACATGCCCCAAATGTTCCCTCCATATCTTACTATAGATCAAAAGATCATCAAAGAACACCAATAGGAACCTTCTCAATTGTTTGTTGAAGATATGGCTCATACATGACTGGACRGTAGTTGGTGCGTTAGTCAACCCAAAGGGCATGACCACAAACTAATAGTGACCATAGTGACATCAAAATGTTGTTTTGTGGATGTCCTCCTCTCTCACCCTGATATGGTGGTATCTTGATCGAAGATCAATCTTCGAAAAATATACTGCTCCATGTAGCTCATCTATCAGCTCATCAATTCTTGGTATCGAGTATTTGTTCTTAATAGTATTCTTGTTTAGATCCATGTAGTCAATGCACATTCTCCATGTGTCATCCTTCTTCTTCACCAATACTACTGAAGAAGCATATGGACTAGAGTTAGGTTGAAGGTATCCCATCTCCAACAACTCTTGTATGGCCTTTTTTGTCTCGTCCTTAAACTTCTTTGGGTGTTTGTATGGTGTAGTAATCACTAGCTTGGCCCCTGCTTCTAACTCAATGACATGTTCGAATCCTCGGTCTGGTGGTCTTCCTGCTGGTAGTGGCATGAATACCTTATCATTCTTACCCAATAACTCTTGTATGTCTGCATGGTAATATTGACGATCTTGGGATGGCTTCTGCATTGTGACCAAACACTTTGTTGTGCATGCCACATCTCTGTGTCTAAAGATAGCTTCCATGCATCTGTTGGATACAAACTTGGGTGCTCCTGATGACATACCCCTCAGGATAACCCACTGACCCTTAGTGTCTATGAATTCCATCCTCATCCTATGATAATTCATTTTGAAGTCTCAAAGGGAATATAGCCATTATACTCCCAATACCACATTGGTGTCTGCTAGTTCCACCACATAAAATTAATCGATCAATGTGTAGTTTCCCAATGTCACATCCAATCCTCTAATCCTTTGGGTACACGTCATGTTGTACCCATCTACCAATACTACTTCAAAACCCTCAAATTCCTCTGTGGGAATTTGTTTCCTAGTAACCAATGTTGCATATATGAAATTATGGGTGGCCCCTCCATCAATCAACGATGTAACTCTTTGTCCCTGCATAATTCCCTTGATTCGGAAGGTATAGTACCTAGGGACTCCTGACAATGTGGCTATGGTCACCTTCTTGACCCCTTCTTGTAATGGTGCAAGTTCTTGAATTTCAACGTGTGGTGCCTCACCACTGTTCTGACACTCATTTGGATTGTTCGAGTTATCCTCCTCACCTTCATCTTCTTCATCAAATAGTACTTCAATATAATGTACCTTTCCCTTTCCGATACATCGTTGACCTGGCTACCATGGATCCTTGCAACTAAAGCACAGTTTCTTTCTTCTAAGCTCTCTCCTAGTATCTTCATCCAACTTGTCTTTCCCTGTCCATGTCTTCTGGGGAAACTTTTTCATCTACCCCTTCTGAGGAATGAAGATCTTTACTAGGGACTTTTTGACCATTGTGTCTGCCATATCTTGATTTTTCTTGATGGCATCCTGTAATGTGGGTGGCCTAAAAGCCTTAACCCAACCCTTCAAGGGTTCAATTAACCCCTCTGTAAATAATATCACTAGCCTTTTTCCTGAGATATCAGTTACCTTAACAACCAACCTCTGAAACTCTGTGATATATTCCTCTGGTGTGCCTATTTGTCTCAACTGGGCCAACTCCCTAAAATGAATTTCAGGATCCTTCCTTTCGAACCTTTACATCACCCTTTGGGTGAATTCTACGTATGATGTAATGTTAGCATGTCCAAGGGTGACCAAACCATGATGCCACCATTCATGAGCCTCCCCATCCAAATGTAAGGTAGCAATCTTGATTGCCTCTACCTCAGTCATTGGGTTGAGTTGGAGGTAAGTGTCCATCTTCTACACCCAAGCGCTAGCTAAACTCTTAGTTGATCCATCGAAAGAGGGAATAGTTAACCTGCTCACCCTGCACAAAAGATCATAATTTTGTTGGTACTGCACTGCTTTGTTCCAATCCCTTGGTTTGTTCCTATATTTAGCATTGTAATAGTCTTGGAAAGAAAATGCTTCACGGAAACATTCTGGTGTGGCTAGGTACTCTTTGTAACCCTTAAGGGGATCACTATCCTGGTCCTATTGTTATGGACCTTCTATCTGTTGCTCCTTAAGAAATTGCGGTAATGATGGCCTTGGTATTTTAGCACTACTTGTCGGTGAGTTGCTCTGTATTGGAATATGAGTGTTGTTATTCTCCCTGAAGGCCCTACTACTTTGTTGATTTCCCTATGTCTAATTCCCATTGTAGCCTCCTTAGATTTGAATGAGTTGTATCAGGAGTTGTGTTGTCTCTTGTTGGCTCAGAGTCATCTATAGTTGTCCTGCCACTATAGATTCCAACAATTGTTGGACTTTGTCTTCACCTTGGTTCCCCATGCTTCCTTCTAGTCCTGATTCTGATGGGATTTCTTCTAACTTCCTCTCTGGTGATTTGTTAGAGGGTTGTCATCCACCCTGCTTCTTCCTCGACATTACAGGCTAGCAAAATCACCACTATATGCACACAATTTGATTTCCTTCCCACTCTTTCCCCTCACTATAAATCGCATGGCTTTTTCCGGAAAAACCCTGAAAAACTGCCAAAATTAAAATGATGATAACTTTAGTTCCGAGACTCCGTTTTGGCTGATTTTTTTTGTTTTGAAATTGGGTATTTTTCTGAGAGGAATTCAAATACCCAAAATATTTTTGGCAAATTCTTCTCATAAAGTTTCAGATCTGAGCCTGAAGTGTGTCGCTCCCTTTTTCTTCCAAACAAATTTTGCAATTTTTATTTTTATTTTTATTGGCTAAGGAAAGTGCTGGGATGTAATCACATGCTGGCAAGATCACCAACTCTGATACCACTGTAATATCCTTGATCTAAATTATTAATTCTTCCTATGTGAAAATGATATGAAACCCTTACAATAATTTGCTCAATGAGGAATATTATCAAACACATGGCAAGCACACATAAATAGAGCAGAATAATATGGCATCTTATTATGAATGGGAACAACAATACAGATATCTCTAGTGGCTGTAAAAACAACTGCAAAACAAGAGTAGGAATATAAACTATTGGCTGTTAGGCAGCTACACAATCTTCTACAAAACACACAAGGAAACCTGGTATGATGCCAACATAGAAACCATGGCTCTCCAAGCCTCCCACTGCTCTGCTTCATTATACTTCAAGATCTTCATAAAATACCACAAGACAAAGACTCCAAATAAACTCTCCTTTGTCTAGCTAGGATGGGTATTGCACCACCGAAATTAAACCTGCACCGAAAGGGTTTTTCCCAAAACCCCAATGAAAACGCTAGCTACAAGAGCACTCAAATAAGATATCAAATCATAATTCCCAAAGAGGTAGGATCCCCTTCTATTTATTCTTCTCCTCTGATTCTTCTAGATCTTCCTTCTTGACCAAATCAAACCCTCACTTGATTAAAATATAATTATTTATTTTATTTAATATCTCGTTAGGGTTTGATACTTTGACTCCCCTTTTTCTTTGTTGATTATAGCCTACGAAAGTCGTGTAGGCTAATGAGTCATCAATTGGAGGGGGACATTACATATATTTTCTCTTCCATGTCCAACATTGTCACAACATTCACCTCCATATCTTTAGTTTCAACACTCACATTCTCCATGATCAAATGACGGTCTAGATTATCTCGACTTCAGCATCAAATGACTTTAATTAGAATGCATTCCTTGAATTATGTTATCACACAGATTGTAGGTTTCGCAAAGTCCGACCCAAACTAAAAAAATGGGACAACTGTGAGAGTATCTACCCATTGTCACCTTAGGTAGACACTCCCCTCGCTTCAGTGATGATGAAAATCACCACAAGGGGGGAATATCGGTGACCCTAGGGGGAAATGAGATGGAAAGTGGAGTGATAGAAGGTGAAACCCCTATAGGTGAAGTTAGGAAGTGAAAAATGGCTTGGATAAGAGTCTTTTTGATAAGGGTATTCTACCGAAGTATAATGTACTTGCAAAAGATAATTGTACCTGCCCAAAACAAGACAAATGATCGAGATACAAACTCAGAAATCAAAGGGAAAATCAAGTGAAGCTTGTTGTCCTATATTAGAGCAGTAAAAAAGAATATATATCAGAAATGTTAAGATCTAGTTACTACACAAAATTAACCGTAAAAATTATCAAATATTTATTGGAGAATGAAGCACTAAACAAGCAGATAATTTTCCAATACTTAAGCACAAACTTTGACGGTAAAATAGGGCTGCTAAGTAAAGTTATCAGAAAAGTATTAGGGCAGCCTTGTACCTGTAGCAAACAATTTCTACAGAAGCAAGTTCTAGCCACAAAAAATCACAAGCAAAGCATTCAAAAGAAATCCCTTAACAAGTAGATTAATTAGCACTATTTACTTACAATTTTCAGCGGTAGAAACTGTGGTAAAAGTTGAAGAGAGAGTACTTTGTTGCAGCCCTAATGGCTGTAGCTTAAATGTTATTACAAAAATAAGTAATATTGGCCAAAATGAGACGCCCCTAGGGAATTAGAAATCCTTTAGCATGCAAAAAATAACTAGCCACTTGAACAATTCAAAACATCAATATCCATGTTTATCAATGCATGAATATACAATCTCTGGTGCAATAGAGTAGTGTTGTATTCAATTGGGCGATGGAGTCTCTTATGTAAGGTTATTGTTTACTACTGCTCTAGGGGTGTTATCCCTTTAACTTCCTAGAGGAAGCAAACGCTAACAAGGATAAAACTCTATCGGGGTGTAAGCCCTTTTATTTCATGTAGTAATCCTTTAAAAAGAGAATTCAATAGAAAGAGAATGAAATATCTTGATGGAGGATGTATTCCCTTATACTTCTCCAAGATTTAAACAAAATAACCATGAAATTAACAAGACAACATACAAATTGCAAAAAATCTTACCAATTCCAAGAGATATGCATGTAAACCCTAGTTTTTACAAGATATTCCACCACACTTACAAAGAATTAGCCTCCAAGAGATAGCGCATAACATTGATCCACAAGAGAAGAAGATATATGAAAAAATTACATCAAAAATCCAATGTAGCAACTTGCCCAAGTAGAGCGAAAATTTCAGCCAAGTCTCTCTCACTCAAGAGAGAGTGAGTTCTAAAAATGAAATGATCTTGGTCTCTTATTTATACAAGACCTAAAAATGAAGTTTGTCCACATAATATTAGGTTAAAACACAATTAAGGAGGTCGACCCCCTTTAATTGCCCCTTTACAAATTATAATTTGTTTTTGCATGAAAAATAAAACCCTAAAGATGACGTCATGCCCCTAGGGGTGACATTTTGGCACTTCTAGCAAATATTTGAGTTGTTGAGGGAGAGGCGGGGCTTCCAAAATCCATGTGTCACCATGCCAAGCATACTCCTCTTCACCAACCATGCCAAATACTCATCAATCGTCACCACTATCATCAAACCCTATCCCCAAACAAAACGTCAAGCCCAAAAGTGTAGCGCTTTATCCTCCAAAGGCAAGTTGTTGGGTTAGTAAGGGCTATGTGAGGTCCTCCAAGGTGTCTTATCTTGCCTCCAAAGGAAACATCCATATTTTGGTTTCTCCTAAGGTGTGGTTCATGGCATCCAACCTATGGTATTCTTGCCCCAACGAAGGCCCAAGCTAGGATGTTCCTTCTAAAATGTCCATCAAGTGAGGTCCCACAAAGAAAAATGAATGCGCCCTCCAAGGGTATCAACTCAAATGTACCATGGAAAGTAAAATCACATTTAATACAAGAGCCACCTAAACATGTGCATCAAAACTACTTTTTCAAATTAAATAAGTGCTCAAATATCCTATGCAACTTGCCAAGTTTAGGAATGGGAGGGTTGTCAAGGTGACCTATTGGGTAAGTCATTCCTTAAGTCAAGGAGTGTGTCCTAGGTGGACCCTCTCTAATTCATGCAAAGAATATGAAGTGGATGGGGGTAAGACTTTTGGGCATGGGGTTCATGACATACAAGAGTTCGTATTGTCTCATTTATGGATGCCTTTGTAGAGGGTGTGTTGCACCTTCATTTTCAATGCAACCCTTTTCCAAGCCCATTTACTGCCATTAATTATTTAAAGTGTTTCTGGGTTGAAGACAAAGTGGGACTTCTACCTAAGCATGAAAAACATTGCGCACCTTGACTCTACCCTGGTCACATTGTGCTTCCCCAAGTTGAAGACAGTGTGTGGGACTTCTACCTAAGCATGAAAAACATTTCCCACACATGTTCTACCTTGGTTGGCATTTTTTAAATTGTTATTTTTCACAGGTCCCATCAGTTTATTATGAGATACATTTCATTGTCCTCGGGATCCTTGGGCGAGAATCTAGAAGGTTTACGATTGGATTTTATCTTTTTCCAGCTACAAGCCTCTGGGCCTTCGTCCCCTTCTTCCCATTAAATGAGTCACAATCCCTTCTTGGGTCAGTATACCTGAAAATCCCAAAAGATGGGCATACATAAATAATGAAGTGTGAAAAGTGACAAGTATGATAGGGAAATGGTGCGATGACTCATCAATGAGACCTCTTAGTAGCAAACATCTCCCCAAGGATGACCACTTACTGGGGAACAATGTCAACAACCATGGTGAAACAAGGAAAAGAGCATAATTTCCAAACAAACATTCTATAATCAAAAGCATCTTTAAATGCAACATACTCAAATGCCTCAAGTATTAAAGTGACACTAACCACAATACCCGACTTGTGCCTCATGGAGCAAGACCCATTATCTTCCAAAAACAGGTTGATGTGGTGGATGCCACCATGATGAGTCAAAGAAGTGTGGTGGTGAAGTGGGTCTTCATCTGCGTAAGTGGACATCACAAGTCAATCCATTTCTCAACACTACATGTCTACAGCCCGAGGACCTCGAGACATCATCTCCTTAGTTATCCCTAGAAGAGGGGGATAAAAAAATTCAATGCAGTGATGACAATGGGAAAGATACACAAGTCTCAATTGTAGCCTCCAAGATACCTAAACAATTTCAAGGAGCAAACATCTTCAGATTGCATTGAAGATGGTGCAACAAAATGTATTATGTTCAAAAACCCTAGATTCACACACCAAGGCAAAAAAACCATGAAAACAATGTGTACTGAGATGAAAAAACTTTAAAGAAAACAGAGATAGTCAATGTTGGGATGCACTTCTAATCTCTATTGTTATTTCGTGGCTCAATGGTAATGAAATGTCCTCAATCTAATTTAGGGTTGGGAATTTCTTTAATTTATTTTTTTACTTTTTGTCGTCTTTAGAAGCTATGAAAAGGGAATGGAGATTCATTACAACTATCCCAATAATAAGAAAGACGAAACAATGTGACAGTTCAATGTCCTTGGGTGGAAATTAGGGTTGGACACTAAGGGGAAAACACACAATATGAGGGAAAGAGTAGTGCAATGTTGAACTCACCCATGAAAGAACATAATGGGGCATTTAATAGTGTCAACAAACATGATGGGAAGGTTTCCCTTTTTTCCCTCTACTTTGTATTTTTATTTCTCTTTGTCTTTTCAAAGCTTACTTTACCCTTCATTTTATATGATAGGTGAGGGGAGTATGGTGTTCATGTTTGTTACTCCCTTAAACCATTTAGAACCATCTTTTGTACCATTCTTATTTCATGTTCCTATTCCAATTTTTGTGAACATTGTATAATGTATATTTACAAGGATTCCAAGGCATTGTTGTGTTCGATCTTACAATTTTTTTGTCCTTGGTACTGTCTCTCAATCCATTACATGAATATGATTCATATGTTTGCTCCAAAAAATCTCTTGATTTTTGTTTTTTCCTTCTTAAACTTGGATTTTGTGAATAGCAAGTATCCAAAATGTATTCAAATATATATGTAGGGACCATGTGTGAATAGAGAGAAAATCTCTACAGTAGCCCCGAGCCTAGCACCGAAGTTTATAATTTGAAGGTTGCCTAAGTCACTTCAAAAAGTGGCCTAACCGAGAAGAGATAAATGATGTCCAAAATTTCAAGGAAGTATCAAATTTCAAGGAGATATGTATAAATTTATTTTCATATTTTGTAAGTTCATTGCTACGCACATAGACAACTCTTTGATTTGTATCTTGTAATTGTAGTTGTACAATAGCAATAAAAATAATGCAATGATTGTCGTGTAACTCTTCTTAGTAATGTGTGTTGTCTTTGAGCAAATAATTTGCACTGATAACCATTTGGACAATAAAAAGATTAAGTAATTGTAATTGTGCTCAACCAATGATGTCATAAACATAATTTGACTCTCAAGGGAATTAATTCTTGGATGACATTTTTAAGGTAACCTAGAATGTTGACCTATGAAGGAATAGTGTGGGCAAGTTTTCCTTCTAATAAGCATGGTTAGCAATCATAGAACCCAATTTGTGCAAGCCACAACATCCTTTTCCTCTTTGAGTTTGGGGATTTGAAGCAACTTTTTGAAGTTAACTTGGCCAACTTTGTTAAACTTTGCATTTAAGTGAAACTATTTGAACTCCTTCCAAAATTTAAACCACATCTCATCACTCCTTACTTACATTCCATTGGGCAACAACCAATGTTTTTTAAGGGAAATTAATTACTTATTTTATAATTTAATGGATGATAGTGATGTACTTTCAACAAAATAAGTTTACTTTCTCGCGCTTGTTAATATTGACCATGTTTATTTTAAAGTGACCAAATTAATGTAAGATAATAAAAAAATGCTCGTGAGAATCCCTAATTTACAAAATAATATTATTGTTATAAATGAAGAAAGTGTAGAACCATTCTCATGCCAATTATTGAAGAATTCTAGCAAAAATATTCTCTACATGATAATTATATAAACAAAAGCACAATTACCCAATCTTTTCATTATATCAATGTATTTGGTCATTTAACCTCTTGGATGTTAACATCGAACCCTATGAAGGACTCAATTCCAAATCCATCTTGTCTCATTTCTTAATAATTTATACTTCTTTGAGGGGGGTCTTACTTTATCCTATTGGACAAAAAGTAATTAAGATAGTGTGGGGCCTTAGCACTGCCACCAATAATGAAGCAAAGGTCGGCCTTGTTGTTGATCAATGGATTATTGTGATTTTGGATCAAGTTATTCTCAAAGCAACCATTACAGGGGATTCTATCATCATCATTTGATCACTTTTAATGGGCAAGCCTTCTAAAGGAACCAAGTTCAGTAACTAGAATAGTTCACAAAGGGAAATCTCATTAGCTCAAAGATGCCATGGTGTTTCCTTCTTCCAAATCAAGAGAGACCTCAATGTAGAGGTAGGCAAAATGGCAAACTAGGAGTTACCTTGAAAGAAGGTGTGCTATCATTAAGTGATGGAAATGTAACTAGAGCATCCCTCTTACCCCTCCCTTGATCATGGTTCTATTAGTATATAAGGTTCCTAACCTCATAAGGTATGTTAACTTAAGGGAAAATAAAGGGGTGTTTCCCCCCAAAACCTATCAAGTCAAATGCATGTGGTGGGAAGGAGTGATGGACCTGACCTTTCACTTCTCCTCTCCATTTCACACTGGCAATAGTATTTATTCCCGACATCATTTTGTTTGATCCTCCTACCTGTGAGATTTGGTGGTCTAGTCTATGGTTAATGTATGTCTCATATGGCATGGAAATTTGTGATAGATATGGGGATATTTGAAAAGTGAGGAAGGTTTACATTCACTCCTAAAGTGTTTTATGGGCTAGAATTAAGTCATTGGAGGAATATTTTGGATTAGTGGTGATTTTGGGCTCAAGGAGATATTGTTACCCATTTGGAAATTCTAGCGCCCTTGGAGAACTAGAAAATATTATCATGTCAGGAACCGTGTCTCATTACCATTATTGTTGCTTTTTTTTTCCAGAGAAATGTGGTGGTTGAGGAAAGGCCTCCATTGGGTATGGTCACCTCCTCGACTCTAGAATGGGAAACTTGGAAGAAAGGCACCAAGTAGAAAAATATACAGAAAAACAATGCAAGATACCAACATGCTATTGAATTTGGGAAGCACCTCCTACCCCTTCATGATTGGAAGAAGTATTAGCTTTTGGATAACTTTGAAAGTATTTACACCATGTTTGAGGGTAGTGAGATTCGAAAATGCTTGAGTGAGGATATAGTAATTCCCTGCCTCAACATAATCTTATCCTTGTTCTAGCATGCAATTAATTGGTAGTAAAAGCGCACATTGCACCTTTGATTTAGGCTAGTTGATCACACTCTTTGTGCCCTAAGTAGCTTAAAAGTAGTTCTTGCCTCTTTGAAGTTTCATTTATTGAGTGATAGTCATTTAATTGCAAATCTGAAGCTGTTTACATTGTTTACCTATCATATCAAATTTGGCACACACATCTACTAGCTCCTAACCCTCTTTCTCAAGTGGATTTCCTGGTGGCTTGTGTTATTGTTCCTAAGTTGATTATCTTTGAAGCATTAAATCACATATTGGAATCCTTGTTCATCTAGTTGTTATATCTTGTGTGGATTCTTTAAAGTAAATCATAAGATTGCATGTCGATTAATTCACTAAGAGGTTTACTTAATCAAATAGGGATACCCCCTTTGGCTTCTAGGAGCTGACCTAAAGTGAAGGGGAAATTGTATTGAGGTGACAATGGTGCATTTCCCTTCTTGCTGCCCCAAGTTAGCACCTGTGTTGGGAATTTTCACAAGGGTATTATTTCAAGAAATAACACTCACATAGGATTAAAAAATATATCATATAATTTGAAATACATAAAGAGGTGATATAAGACTTTATGATTGTATAAGGAGACACAAGCTAACACAAATAACAAATAATTTCATTATACAAACTACCAAAAAAAATAAAGAAAGAAATTATTAAGCATAAAAAATTTCAAAAAATACAAAAGATTATTTGGTTGCCAATTATCAACTCCAATAAGAATAATTGTCCACATTTTTTTTCAAGTGTTGTCATTGAGTTGTTGTCACCATTTATAACAATATTTTGAGTTCACATTGGAATACAAATTAGTGAAATCTATAAATATATGTTACCAAAATTGAAAAGATAGCAACTTAACTACTGCATGAACCTTCCTTGAGAAATACAGACCATTGTATCATTTGAATCATTGATTAAGTTATTAGAAGGACATGCAAAGACAACCTGCAACTTTTGTTATCAATCATCCAAGGGAAAAGTAAATCCATTTACAATGTGCTAAAAAACTATAGAGAATTGTTGAGCCTATCACTATTCTACCCAAAAATAAATAAAAAAATTGATATACCATCTTTGAATTCATGAGTATAATCATCGTTAGTTAGTCGATACTCCATAGCTCTCGCTGCAAAAATTTGTATGTTGTCACCATAAATCTCAAATGTTTCCAAAATTGCTATGGAAACCTACGAAAATAAATAATCATCAACAAGAAAATTTGAAAGCTCCATTATTGAAGCAATAAGAAACATAATAATGAGTTACAAATTCAAGTGGGGTCAATATCACTCTTCCCTCCAAATATGTTTTCTCCTTTTGTGGCCATTCAAGCCAATCATCACTCATTCAATCAAATAGAGTTAGTCGCTACCAAAATAGTTGGGATGCTCAACTTTTGTGATCCTCACAATTGAAGTGTGAGATATATTGTTGTAAGGGAATTTTCATTATAACTTAAAAGTCAATTGGTGAAGAAAAATATTGAAGTGGTACCTTCTTTGAAGTTCCTATCTAAATTCAATAATAATAAAATGGTTCCAAATTTCAATTAAAGGGGGTACGTTTCAAAATTAATTAAGTCAAAGTAGATTATTATCATAGTCTAAGGACCTTAGGTAACTATCAAGAAAAACATAAGGGTATTTGAAGTTTCAAAAGAAAACAAAAAGGAGGCTTCAAAATGGATTTTAATAAAAAGGAAGGAAAGTTTAATTACGAGGTCTTCTAACCTTTTGCATAGCATTATTAAAACTCAAAGGGACTATTCAAGGAAAAAATGTTAACATTGTGATTTGTCTGAGTGACAAGAGGAATTACATCAATGTTGACATGGCCAATCAATTATTGATTCATGATATTAGTATAAATGAAAGACAAAATTTAGGAATGAAAAACAATATGAAATAAATGATCTATTATTGTGAATTAACAATTATATTTTCACATCCCAATTCAACATTACATATGTATTTGAAAAATACATAGACATAATTCTAGGCTCAACCTAGATTGAAACATTGGGTACTTTCATCTTGAACATGAAGATTTTTTTTTTGACATTCTCCTATAAGAAGAAGAAGATAACATTTCAAGATAGCCATAAGTCAATAAAAAAGTTTGAGGATTGTCATAAAGAATTTGACAAGGTTATCATTGATAAAGACAAAAAAAAATCTCACCTTAAGAATCATAGTAAAAAATTGATCGCACAAATTAAGGAGTTAAAAAGTGAAAATAATTTGCAACAAGAAACATAGTAGCAACTTACCAACAAAAAATCAATGATTGATAAAGAAACAATTGTCGATCTCATTGAAATGGAAAAGTTATCAAGCACAAAAATCCAAACCTTGGAGAAATGAACCAATACAAATCCTATCTACATAAAAAATTAGAAAGATGTTTATATTAAAATATCATTGACCAATAAATCACCAGAAGTATCAAAAGATGAAGGTTCTGATAACAAGACACAATATACAAAGATGTCTTATTGTCATCCTAATTATAAAATTCATTGTAATATTCATCAAATTAACCAAATATGCAATAAAAATGAGAAATTAAGTGAAAATCCTATTATATTGAAGAAAATCTCAAGTGTATAATCTTATAATTCCCCGAATCATAGAAGTCATTGCCACATGGTTCTACGAAAAATTGAATTATGGTGGTTTGATCCTTTCACAATAAGATATTTTTTCCCAACACATCATAACTCGTATCGTCTCGTGTCATCAACCATCATGGCTTCAAGAATAGAAAACCATGTGAAGGCATTACAAGCTAGAACAAAGACATAAGCTTGTCCATAAAATGATTTGAGGACAAAACATATTTGAAGGGATAGGTAATGTAATGAACATAAATATATAAATAAACATTACTAAATAAGGGTGATGTGATGGGAATGTGGAGAATCTCACCCTGTGGAAACCCTAGCTCATGAGGAAACCCTAGAAATTCTCAAAGAGTGATCTTCGGGGTGGAGGCCTATGAAGGTTGACGAAGTTGATTACGACAAGGAGGATTCTGAGCCTGGTGATATATTTTATACTGACTATGAATTTATTGGGATGTAGCTCAATAGGAGGGCCCATACCCCAGATTGTTTTGGGACTTCAATGGAGGTACGTGGTGTGAAGGGAGGTATTGGATATCTACATGGTGGGCGGCGAACCACCTCCTTTGATGCACAATAATGTTGTATTTAGTAATGTAATGATATAAGCGAGTTCCCCTCCTTAGTCCCATCCAATGATCATCCCTGGCCCTTCTGATCCTGTGTTGGCTTTGAATATTTTGTGAGTTTTCCCCCCAGTGTTAGTTCCTTCAGTCATTGATTCTTCACGAAAAAAAAACTAGGTGTATTCAGGCTCACAAATGAAAATCCCAAGTGGTGGTAGGTGAAGACGTATATGTGGAAGCTATTCCATATTTTTTAGGGAAAGCTATGTGGTGCGCCTCTTTTATCACCTAAATGAGAAAAACAGAGGTGCTTACAAGCCTAGTTGGGTTAGCTAGGCAAGACAACAGTGAATGCAAGAGTTAGAAACATCAAGCATATGATATAAACAAAAGACTAAGCTGAGAACAATAAAATAAATTAAACTAGAGTGCATAAGGACATTAGAACACGAAATAAACAAGACTCATGCCACCAATGGAAAGGATTGTATTAGTGAAAAGAAAACACCAAAGAGAAAGGGAGACTTTGGGTCCCCTCTTCCTCCAAGGGAGGGCTCTTGAACCCTCAAAATTGAGCTCTTCTTACAACTAGCAAACTTGAAAGAAATGGTGAAAGAATCCCAAGATCATTCACTCAAAGAGGTGATGTGAATAGCTCAAATGAAATGACACTTGTATGCTCTTGACAAGGAAAGAGGATCCTCTAAGAGAATATAGGCAGCATAACAATACAACTGAATTCCTTGAAAATGTAGTGCACCCATGGCCTCTTTTTATAGCATAACTTTGAGGCATTATTCAATCATCTTTTAGTGTGAACAAGGGGTCCTTTAGGGCACCCTTAGGTCTTTGACCAGCCCCCCAATCGGATTCACCTAAGATTTGGGTGTCAAATCGACTTGGAAGTTGAACCAGAAGTGGGTGGAGGGCCGACCAAAATCATAAATGTGTGGTTCTGAGGTGTGCGATTAGTGCACGTGCGCACGCTTCCTGTATATCCTTAGCGCATGCTGATTTTATAACCGTTTGTATAGTTTTGGACCTTTTGGAAATGCATTTTTGGTCATTTTTGGTCCATGGGTGGACTAATAGTTGTTTGAAGATGCTGGATTCCTGTAACCATTTGCGCATGAAATTTCAGTGATAACAGATGCCCCCTGATGGATGAGGTTAGGAGCATACGTATAGTCGAAATTCATCAATGTTTCTTCTACTGAGAGTGCCATTGTAAAAAAGAGCAATAATGAGAGTATCAAGAGTGACCCATCGAAGGGAGAGGGGGAACCTGTAGGACCCAAACTTTCGCAAGGTGTAAAAACAAATTGTGTACAAACGAGGCGGGCATGCCCCATGCTCGTGTTATGTAACTCAAAAATGTGTAATACAGTAACCGAAGCTGTGTGTTGGTGTAGATGACCACAACGCCCTCACGGGCATGTTGATAATAACAGCAGAAAATTATGATGGTGAATAAACTCTGAAAAGAGGTGATGACACTTAGAGGAAGTATCGAGGATTCGCAGGCATTGATGGCCTAATGATGTTCAGAGGTCTTTGACAAATATAAAAACAACTGCACTAGTCACAAAGTAAGACCCACCGCAACATGAGAAAGTGTTGAAGTCAAATGTGGTGGGGGTCAATGACATCAGAGAGCAATGATGGTTCTCTCTTTGCCATCTGAGACTCCTCATTGTAAAGGTAATGAGAGTCAAGATATTGTTGCCCCACTGGAAACTGTGTTGATGTCGACAGAAAGGGAGACGCGACTTCGAGAAGCGGAGGGCTTCATGAAATCCACTTGGACAAAATCAAGAACTGATGAGGAACATGGACGAAGTCTAGGAGTAGTGAGACTCAAGACTGTCGTTGGTTGGGGAGAGATGTAAAGTGGTAGCAACCGTGAAACTGAATCTAGTGTCAGGGGGACAACTAGATGAGGGTAAATTGTGCCAGAGGCGTGACAAAATGGATAAACATAGAGATCAAAAGGTGTATGGGCTGTAGGATACTCGGGGTTTATGGATAATGTCATTGATGTCAGGAAGTGAAAAATGCCCCAACCAAGGGCGACAATGGTTGCTTTGCTTGGAAAAGGAAGGTCGCTAAAGGCGACAACATAAAGCTATGAAAATGTGGAAAAAGGGTTTGTACAATTACCAAAAGAATAAAAAATAAGTCGGGATAATTGTGCAAATACAGAAACAGGTGCCCAAGTGTAATTTGGCTTGGCCTAATGATGGCATAAGTTGCTTGGAAAACAAGTAGAGGGTTAGGGCCCCATAGGCGGGTTTCTGTATTAGGGAAACGTATGGAGGACAATCTGCAGATGGGCAAACTAATGGTGGATGAAATGGATGGTTAATGATACTGCGGGGGTGCAATCAAAATAGAGCCATGATGAAGTAACCTAGGAGTCCATTTAGGTAGGTTAGCAAAATGAGGAGAAGGAGTATGTGG
>ML779762.1:1271514-1286403 GCA_009831015.1 Picea engelmannii | reverse complement strand
GGCTATTCATTGCTATTGTCATCACTGCAACGACAACTGTACTTGCCATCAATGACAAGTATACGCTGATTTGCTTTCTGTTAACTGAAATTGCCAACACATGTTTGGTAAGCCTCTACCATTTGATAATGACACTTATAGTTGCAGATAGAAGGTTCAGTGTTTCTATAAAATGGGTTCGTACTTAAGGCATATGAGTGACAGTCATAGGACGATGAAAATGTGTATGATGGAATGAATACCTATCCTATATGATGGATAATGAAAATACCTGTCCAAAGTTACGAATGGGTGACATGGCACTGAAAACCGCAAGAATCCCTGGATAAAACTACAAAAACCAACTCAATCCATTAGACAAAAGTATTTTCCAAAACTATGCAAAGTGGGTAAAAATTTGCTATAAATAGTAAAAAAATCAAATTTACTATACAATTTGTATTTTTTACCCAAATAGTGGATTTTGGACCAAATTGCCTCCGAACTTCAACTAGTGATTGTAGGAGCTATGAACGATGGAATCGACGATCGTCTGGACAAGGTAACTCATCTTCCTCTCCTCTTTCTTTTCCATGGATTAGATTTTGTAATTAGGTTCCATTTTTTAAGTTATTTAGGGTGCAAATTGAAACTTTAGGTGTACGCGGGCTACAGTTCATCAGGTCACATATACACATGCTTATATGTGGTTGTTTAAAATACAACTAGCATATAATCATCCCCATATGCGATTGTGAACACTACAACCCACGTATATGTCCATAAACAATGTTTTTTTAGTGGTTGCTAACTCAAAAAAGGGTTTGTCTCTTGCAGGATGGTGTTAGAGTGGAGGGAAAGAGAACATGAGGAGGTAGATGTTGCAGTGGAGAGAGATCCAGGGGCCCAACTGACCTTGAAAAGATGCGGGCTATATAATTTTTGGGCTCTCAAAGGCATGAGGGCCCAAGTGAGATTGCTACAGTTTCTCATGGATTACTAGGATCCAAATAGTGAGAGCTTCAACCTTGATGGACAACCATTAAGGATTGAAGTCGAGGATATTTATTTATTGACGGGATTGTCACGTCAAGGTGAGGTGGTCAACCTCAAAGTCCAGGGAGCTAGGAGTGGTATGAAAATTGAGGAATACATAAATGCTCATTGCATTGCAGGGACCGAGAAGGTTGGGAGCCAACTCCCTATTCGAGCGATAAACAATGTTAGCCTCAAGATTATTGTCCTCGTTTTGACATGAATCACATGATCGACCTCTTTGTACCAGACATCGAGGCCACTTATGTTCTACTCAGTGGAGTTCTTCAGAACCACAATGTACGACTGGTGCACCTCACTGCTGGCTAACATGAAGAGTGAGTTGACAGAATGCAAATAGGGTAGTAAGAGGAACTACGGGTTCGCTTCTATCCTTTGTAGATTTTTCTTCGAGTGGGTTCTAGGCTTGGGACCTAGAGTTGAGATTATTCCACGTGGACCTCGCGATCCAGCCATGTCACGGTGGACCGAGGTGATGAGACGACAAGGGGGAGGTAGGGTTCCAACACCCTACAACGATGACTTCTTCTTCTGGTGGAGACGGCAGGTGATAGCTCTGGATGACTACCCTTACATAGGGATCGAGTTTAGAGGAGATCCTGACATGCCATTACCACCAGGGATCGCCTACAGAGACATAGGTATGTCAAAGTTTTTTAAATATATATATATATTTTTTGTATTTTTGTATAGGAAAAAACAAATATTTTTGGATGATGTTAAGTATGAACTAGACATGTATGCGATGCAGACGTATGTACACGATGGTTGTACGGACTTACACGACATTGTCAGAGGCACTGAGGAGATGAGACAGCGGGAGGGGACGCAGAGAAATTCCTTCAAAATGTGCAGGGCAACCTGTCTCGTTTGACATAAAGGATTCCTATGGTTTAGGTGGAGGATTTGTCGGAGGCTATGCAACAACATGTGGTAGGTGTGCCCCGTGCTTGGGTGCAACTCTTTCGACATCTCGCAAACGCCATAGTTTTCTATCATGACACTCATCCAGTTCCACAGACGTAGATGTTATGATTATTGTATGATCGGTTGTATATGTATATTGAGGGTATTAGCCCCAATTTTGTACCATAAACATCATATTTTTTGAAATATATATAAAAACATGGTTCGTCGGATTTACTTATGTTACAATGTGTACATTGAGGATAATTTTTTCTTTGCTTTAGTTATGTGACAAATGCCAATCTAAAACAAAATTAGCATATGCATCAGATACATAATTAGAACTCCTAGGTATGTGATGATAAGTAATAAAATCAAACTGTCGTTCCAAAAGTCGTACCTGTAGGAATCGTCAGAGTAAAGTAGGGTCACGCACATGGTAACTGTTTTTCAACTGACATACTACTAACTGGGAATCCGGGCAAACCTCTAAAGTGAGAATACCATGTGAAATGTCATCGTGCAAAAGTTCTATAACAATGCTATATTCAGCCACATTATTCGTGGATGGCCCTAGGCATACGCCACCTTAAGACACCAGTAGACCCTCGGGTGAGTAAAAAACCCAAGTGATGGAAGCCAAGTTCTGTTTATGATGACTGGCCCCGTTTGCGAATACTAAGTAGACCGAAGACTCTGTTGACATCTATCAACCAAGGGACAACTCGATAAGCAAGATGAAGATAAAAATAAAGGGAATATATATATACACTAAATTACATTAGTATACAAAGAGTTATGCCCAAGATTGGGGCTCATGCGTAATATATTTTCAAATAGAGCCCATTCATGGGCTCAACCAACATGTTCCCTTCATAATATTCTAATTCATAGGCTCCTTTTTCTAAAACACGTCCCACAATATAGAAACCATGCCACATGGGCTTGAACTTGCCTACCCCCAGTGGTTCTTTGGCTTGATCATATAGAAGGACCAAGTCACCCTCAACATACAACTAAGGACAGATATACTTATTGTATTGGACCTTGACACGTCTTTTATTCGCTTCGATAGTCGTAGAGGCGTCTCAACGCTGCTTATCTAGACTCTCTTGGTGCACGAGGCGTCGTTCGAGATCGGAAGTGTCAGGTAGGATCACAACTGCCAATCTAAGAGAAGTAATTTCACATTCAATAGGTAAGATCGAATCCACACCGTGTACTAACTGGAAAGGAGAAAAACCAGTGGAAGTCTTGACCAATGTTCGGTATGCCCAAAGTGCGGGATATAGCATGATATGCCAGTCAAATTTGTTTTGTCTAACAATTTTCTGTAAAATGGTCTTGAGAGACTTATTCATAGCCTCTACTTGTCCATTTTCTTGGTGGTAGTAAGGGGAAGAATGATCATGCTTATACCCCAGCTTAGATGCTAGTTCTTCCATCATTTCATTATGAAAGTGACTGCCATGATTAGTGATAATCTCACACAGGATTATGAACCTGGCTACAATTTGTTTGAATATGAAGAAGGTGACAATATTCATGTCGGATTTAATTGTAGGCATGGCCTCGACCCACTTAGTAAAGTATTCTACGTCCACAATAATGTGTTGATGCCCCCTAGACGAAGTTGGGTTGCAATCCACAAAGTCCACCCCCCACTTGGTGAAGGGATCGACAGTAATGACTGGATGGAGAGGGGATGGATGCGAGTGATTTTTTCGAGTGAACACCTGGCATGGGTGACACTTCTTAACCACTTCGATGCAATATTTAAAGATAGATGTCCAAAAATAACTGGCTTGCAAAATTTTCTGGGTTGTCGCAAGCTCGGATAAATGACAGCCACAAGCCCCATTGTGGCAATCGTTTAGAATAGACTCGACTTCTTTGTGAGTTAAACAATGACAGAAGATATTATCTACTCCTCGACGATACAAAGTTTTGCTAACGATAATGTATTTCTTAGCTTGGTATCGTATACGTCATCGGTCATCTCGTGAGAGATGCCGAGGGAACTTCAAAGTTTGAAGATAGAGAACAATGTCTCCATTCCAGGGGTCTGATGACAAGACAAGGAAAATGTGTTCATCCACAAATGAATCGACATGAATAACATCCTCATCTAATCGAGGGAAATCAGATACTAACTCTGCAAAAAATAGTGATTTTTTGGACTTTGCAGAAGCGAAATCGAGATTGAACTCTTGTAGGATGACAATCCATTTATTGTACTTCCCCCCTATTATACGCCTTGTAAGGACGTATTGAAATGGATTGAAATCGACAAACACATTAGTTTTGTAAAGAAATATATAATGTCGTAACCATTGGACTGCGTGAATGACAACCAAAGCTAGCTTTTCAACATGAGAATATTTGAGTTCAGGGCTGACTAAGTTTCGACTGAGATAGTAAATGATGTGCTCACAGAGCTCATCATCCTCTTGAACCAACACCATACCAATCATCTCTTCGGACACGACAACATAAAGCAAGTAATCCCTATTGTAGTCAAGAGACTTTAGAAAAGGCATTGATACCAAGGCTTTCTTCAAAGCATCAAAGGATTCCTGGGCTCACTCATCCCAGATAGAAGGAGTGTCCTTCTTCAAGAGACGCATGAAACCCTTAGTAATATTGGCATAGTTCGCTATAAATCGACGTAAAAAATTAGCTTTCCCCTGTAAACCTTGAAGTTGGTGAATAATTTGCAAGGGAGACAATCTAAGTATTGCCTCAACCTTTAACGGATCTACCATGATCCTAGTCTCAGAGACTAAAAATCCTAGAAGACGACTTGACCTGACGCAAAAGATGCATTTATGAGGGTTCAACTAGATGTGATAATGGAAAAATATTTCAAATACTAGTCGAAGGTGCTTAGGGTGATCCACTCTGTTATGAGAGTGAGCAGCAAGATCGTCAATATAGGCTTTGACTATATGCTTGAGATTGTGAAATGCGAAGGTCATAGCATGTTGGAAGGTTTCTCCGACATTTTTAAGGCCGAAAGGAATCTTCCAGTATGTGAAATTACCCCAAGGGAAAATAAATTTCATATTATGTTGGTCCTCGGGTTTCATCTGAATTTGGTTATACCCTGAAAATCCATCCATGAAGGAAAAAACTTCGCTTCACACACACTCGTCGAGAATCTAATCGATGAAGGGTGTCAGGAAGTTGTCTTTTGGATATGCTTTGTTCGAGTCATGAAAATCCATGCATACATGGATGGTTCATTGCTTTTTATTCACATGAACAAGATTGGATACCCATTCATTCAAGGGAACCGAGTAGATAAAGCCAACATTAAGCAGTTTTTCTACGTCTGCCTTAATAGCAGGGGCCTTCCAGGGATTGATAGCTCTAAGATGTTTTCGAACAGGCTTAACATCAAAGTAAGTTTTAATCTCAAGTTCGACAATTCAGGGGTCTATTCCTAGCTTCTCTTCATATGACCAAGTGAATACATCTCATAATTCCTTGAAGAGTTCAATGTAGATCAGAATTTCTTCTGGTGAACAATCTGCACCGATGTATACATTTTCAATCTTGCGAGGGATACAAGAGACATTGATCGTGATGGTAGGGGAGATACTCACCATTTTTCCCTCAACATAAATATCATGCATATCAAGTGGAACTATGACATGACTGACTATCTCACTTAAAGTAAATCTAAAATCATCTTGCTCGATTCTAGCAAGCTCTGGGAGAAAATAAGAGCGATGATGCATATCATCCCAAGGTTTGTCAGAACCATTCATAGCCTCTATGATAGCTTCATCCTAAGGAAAAGTATCATCAAGGAAATCATGTGAACAAGACGATGAAGCAGCCCATAAGGGCTCCAAGACAGGATCCTCCTCGTCCGTTTACGAGGTAACAAGATCTAGATCGACGAAAGAGTCAAGAACAACTTGATACACAATCTCTGTTGCCAATAGTGGCATGGCCATTCCAGAATGTGATTGACCTTCACAAGAAATTGTCGAGGAAGGTAGGGTCCAAGGATCATTAAAATAGGAAGTGCGGAAAGGAACAAACCTCTCCGACGAAACAGGCCTACTGGACATGGTATAAATATGGTGAACCGGTGCCATGAATTCGAAGGTACCCATAAGGGATGAATACATTCCGAAACTGATATTCTTAGTTGCCGACTGAGAATTTTTTTATCACAGGGATCGACTGTCCAATAGATGCATTGGGGCTAGTGTACACAAAGGACAACTGGTCGATCGTCACGATCTTCCCATTGTGAGGAAATCAAAGAGTACTGAAGACAGACGATACGATTGCAGTCATAGCGTAAGTCCAATTGTGCCCTAGTAACAATTTATAGTTGAGGGGTGCATCAACTACCTCGACATCCACCTATACCATCTTCCCACCTAACTGGACCGGAAAGGCAGGAAGAATACTGTGAGGGCGGAAGGAACAACCGTCAAAAGAAGTCAACATGGTCGGAGACTAATAAAGGGTTGGAGAGCCAAGGGCTTTCCAACAGGCCAGGGACATCACACATGTTGCAGCACCTTCATCAACAATAATACACTTGATGGTATACTTCGAGTAACCCACGTGGATTTGGAATGCCACATGATAAGGAAAGTGAGGCTTCACATCTGTGACGTCAAACTTGATAACTTTCGAGCCACAAGGATCTAGAGATCCTAACGTAGATAGCAAGGAATTCCTCTGTGAAGGACACGTCTAGAGTACCTCTAGAGCCGACATCACACGAGGGGTTTGAACTAGGTCCTCAACAATAGAGTAATTCTGGGCGACTCTAGCATTAGGATTGTGGGTAGAGCGCTTAAGTACTCCTTTAAGAATACAAGACAATGGCTCTAGTTTTTCGATCTGTAAGGGTGTCTCCAGAGGAGGGGGATACTCTAAATCAGGTGTAGTCTGTGGAGAATTGTAATCGCAAGACTGAGTGGCTACATTAACCTCAGATTTAACCATATTGATGCATAAACGGTCACCATCTTGTGTCGATGGGTTTTGACTCCCACTCGCCACATTTCCAGCATTCGAGGAGCTTGAGGCCATGTGTTGGTTATGTGGAAAAGGATTAGTCAGGACAATGGGTGGTAGAGATAAAAGCCTCGCAGCTTCCATGAGTTTGGGGCATAAATGGGTAAGGTGATCATCTGTACAAAGCTTACAGGGAAACTTCACCTTCTGCCTTTATTTCTTGCCCTCACCAATATTATTATTCGTCTTCTCATTATTACCATTGTCCTTGGGTTTATTATTATTCTTCCCACCCCTACAATTATTATTACATCCTTTCTTCTTATTCCCTCTTGGTTGATGGTTACCATTCGGGCTAGTCGACAATTGCATAAAGCGTACATCCACCGATTGAGTGGAATTAGAGGACACAAACGAAGCCGACCCTCCTGCAAACTGGTTTAGAGACAAGTCTTTCAAATGGCTTGTCACTGATTCTGCGTATTTCACATTGACGGAGCCCATAATGCCATCGACATGAGGCCCGAGCTTTTGTCTAGGGTCATAGTTTGACCTCGGTGCGTTAGGAAGAATCTCGTATAACATCCCAGTATGAGCATATATAATATCTAACTGTTGGGATTTAAAAATCACTGCTTCCTCATATGTAACCCCAGATGTAGAAACATCCTTTGAAATATAAGGTAGGAGAGATTTAAGGAACCACTCTAGCAAGAATTATGGGGGTATGTAGGCCTTGATCAACCTCTTTCATCTACGCCACTCTTGGATGTGATCTGAGATATGAGTGGCTCTATCCTGACAAAATATCAACAGAAGTTCGATGCCAACATCGTAGCGAACCACCAATTGGAAGTGATTGAGGAAGACTAAAAGCAACTAATTAAAAGTTCTGTATGCCCCCCTAGGTAACTCGATATACCATTTCGCGGCAACCCCCGTGAGGGTACGTTGAAACAATATTAACTGAATGGAATCACCATTAAGGGAATTCAAAGAGTAGAAAAGGTGAAAAATAGTAATGTGATCACCAAGATCCTTACCAATTCTTCCCTCAAATTTTGGAATATTTGAAGGAAGCTTAGTGGGGATGGAGGGCCACGATGGATCATGATGCATGGGGTCATTCATTAAATTAGACAAGTCTGGCAGATTGAGCGTGGCTAGAAAAGGGAGACGGGGTTGCGACATCTGGCCCCAAGTTCCCTGGAAAGATTGTGGTTGGGGAATCACAACTCATCCAGGGTTCTGGTAAGTACCATGGCCTTGTACGGGATTATAAGACCCTCCTCCAGACTGATTCATAAGAAGTTGGTTGGGCGCCATTCCAATAGGAATGTTCTGAAGAGGGTTATAAAAACTTCCCCCAGTCGAAGTGGCTCCGGGTTGGGGGTTGCCCAAGGTGTGAAACTGACCTCCTCCAGGTGTGAATCTGAAGGATAAAGGTGGATTCATCATGCCAAATGTGTTGGTCAGAATTGACACATAGGAGGTGGGTGTAAAGGCCAAAACGTGAGTAGTAGCTTGTTCTCCAGGTTGGTTACTCCATCCAGAAGCAATATGATTAGACCCAAGATTAAGAGGAGGAACACCTCCAATGGTAGGAGTTGTTTGAGGGACACGAGTGCCACCAAACAAGAATGGAGTATGTGGAGGAGCTGTGCCCCCAAGTCCAATGCTAGTATTCATACTAGATGTTGGGATGGAGTTTGAAAACTGAGATGTGAAGTTCGACATACCATAAGAAAAAAGACTAGAGGCCATAAGGATGGACTGAACATTATAGCCCAGTGAATAAAAAAAAGACCCAAAAGGGTTCATGGCTATAGGTTGAGTATTCACTATAGGACGGGCAGAGGTGATGATAGGCACCTCCGACACTACAACCATTGTGGTTGAAGGCGTCGAAGGGGTACCGTTAACTATAGTAGGTATGGGAGTCGAAGGACTCCCAATATCTTGTTGACTTGCTTCAGTACTCATCCTTGTATGATCGCAAGTTTGATAAGTGGAGGTGTGTGTACCACGTTTGATAAATTTACGCCTTTTAGAAGGAAAAGACTCAAAATGCCATGATAACTGTAAAAATCAGAGAGACCTGTGGGGAAGTTGGTCTATCTCCATGATGACTCAAGACTCGAGATATAAAAAAAAAATCCTAAGGCCAACTAGTAATCAAAGAGCACACCATAAATAATCAAATGACCAATATGCACACAAACAGGATAAAGTGGTTGAAAGGGGCCTCCCTCTATAAATTAGGCACGCCTCGCCCAAGAGTGGCCCGAGACTCCTCTGCTAAATATCAGAGGTATCAGAATCAGTTATAAGGGCCCTTGTGGGCTTAATAACCAGTCTGTCAGATCCCCCTAGATAGGTAATCCTCCATAAAGCCTGTGTGTTGTCCAACCCTTATCTGACCCAGGGTACCTGCAGAATAACCCCTACAAGTAACCTATGTGGTACCTAAGTCAAGCAACTAAGCAACCATGATATAACTGATGCACATGCGAACAGTCGTAAGTCAGGTCCACCGTATGGGTAGGGTAACAAAGCCCAAAACCTTGAAAGCACCGCCTCTCACAGAGGTAAGGGTACTAACAAGATCCCCATATATGAATAGATCCTCAGAAATATATCTAACGCTAAGAAGGTATCAAGGGGATATCCCTTCAACCAACCTCACATGACCTCATGATTAACTTCGGTGTAAGCCGAGCCTCTTGATATTACCGATTATACAATGGATTTCTCCACTCCCTTAGTTATACACATATGTTGAATTAATATCCTTGGAGAAGTTTACTCACAAAATCCTATTTCAAGGCTCTAAATCCTGAGCTATTTTGTGCACCCTAGAAAAATAAAATCACTACTAATCAATTTTAAATTACAGCGTTACTTTTAGTGGCCTTGCTTACTCAAAAAGGTGCGGTCGTGAAACTAGTGATGTTATGACTCAACAAGTAAAATAAATGAATATGAATACAATGCAAAGTCCTAATTTCAATTCCCAATAAATGATATGCTTTTCAAAATGCAATTCTCAAATCAATTCTGCAATTCTAAATAAAATGCAATATTTTTTTACATGTACTAAGATCAATGATAAAGACTCAAAAGATCAAATGCCAATAATATAAAATGCCTAATATTTTTGTATTTTCAATATAAAGGAATGAAAATGCAAGGAATGAACAACAACTTGATATAAAAACTCTAATGTATGTAAACAAAGACAAACCAAGTAGGAAATCAAGAAGCAAAGCACCCATCCCAAGATGCAAGGACAATCAAATGAAAAGGATGATGAGAAAGGCACCGCCCAAAAATTCAACCAAAGAAAGGTTTCCTATCATTCCACATACACTTAACAGTCATAACAGAGACCCAAGAAGACTTAACAATCATCAAAACCTACCCAACAACCATCAAACCCAGCGACCAAGCAATAAAGGGTGATGTACGCGACTGTTCAAGGGAAAAGTGTGTATATACGCCTCTTGTAGAAGGTCAGCACGCATATGTATGTGACTGCCAGGAAAAAACTCGTGTATATGTGTTCAAACACATCCAGGCTAAGGAGAATGCTAAGAAACCCAGACTCGGAGTGAACATAGGCTATCAAGCAATCATACGACAAGAAACCCAATATAAACGAGAGCAATCTAAGGAGAAAAACACTCCAAACTCTGAAAAAGAAGATTATATCTCCAACGGAGTTGCCAATTCTGTTATGCGGAAAATATCCCTATGGCTAGGGGTAAACCACAACAGATGGAATGACTGCAAAAATCAACTCTAATCTCAAGTATGCTATATAAAAAAATATGCTAGCAAGACAAGATAAAAGGCCTACCTCGTCCAGACGTTCAATGAAGTCCACCGTTGAGCACTTGACTCAAAGAAATACACCTACAACTAGTCCTTAACAACCAAGAAACACAAGCATATGGTGATAATATATAATGTTAACCCATTCAATAACATAATCCATCAACATTCATAACAAATACACCCATGGAATAACAATTCAAATATTTGCAAGATATTAATTGGACAAGAAAAGAGTATTTCTATTAAAATGTAATCAACAGAAGTGAATGAATTACTAACTTCCGTGTCGGCACAATTTAGAACCGAGAAACTAAGTTCTTTCCAGCTAGGCCTCCACCACTTCAATCCTCCACCAAAGGAAAGATCTTATATGAGAGACAACGAGGTTCTCAAACAAGTAGGGAAGAGCTTGGGGGTTGAACAATGTGTTCAAACTTAAAGGACAAAGGGATGCAGACTCAATATGAAGTGAATAATTTCTCCCTAGTAACTTTTCTCTCAAGGTTGAATTCTTCTCTCCCCTTTTTCCATAGCTCAGATTTGGCCCATTTGTAGCCTTCAAATGGAATTGAAAGGTCAAGTCAGAACGTTTCCAGTATATGGATGACCAAGGATCATAAATCTCATGACGTGACATGGAAACCTGACACCATTTTTTAATTTTGGGCACAAATCCCGATGTATGCGGGTTGTAGTGGTGCAACCTCTGTATACACATGTTGTACTATAGGTAGGGCGTGTATATGTGGAAAAATAATGTTTTTAGCTCTAGGATTTGCAAAAAGGGACTTCAAGTCTGCATAGGGAAATAGAAAAAGGCCTTATGTGCAAGTTTGAATGGGGTGAGGCAAATCTTGCTATAACACTATGAACAAAGGTAGAAGCCTCGATCCTGATGGCTTGTTAGTCAAATTCTATACTGGTTTTTATGAGCTGCTACATAATGACCTTCTAAAGGTGATTCAATTATCTAAGCATTCAGGGAAAGTGTTGAGAACCTTAAATTCTATGTTTCTAGCACTCATCCCCAAGAAAAATGATGCGATATCTTTTGGGGATTACAAGCCAATCTCTTGTTGCAATGTTGTCTACAAGGTGATATCTAAAATTATTGCCAATAGACTCAAAGCTTATTTTTGAGTGAAATTATTTCTGAAGAGGCCCTTTCCCAGGAGGCAATGCACTTTATTAAAACCACTAAAATTCGCCCAATCTTGCTTAAGTTGGATTTCTCTAAGGCTTATGACAAAATGAACTAGGCCTTCCTCGGGCTGGTCCTAGTTCAAATGGGAATGAGCCTAGGTTTAGAAAAATGGATCCTTGGTTGTGTTTAATCTGCCTCCTTTGTTGTTCTAATTAACGGTTCTCCCTCTAAATTCTTTGAGGCTTGCCGAGGGATTCAACAAGGGTGCCCTCTTTCCCCGTTTTTATTCCTTCTAGTGGTAGAAGGGTTCAATAATATTATATGGGATGCAAGGATCAAAGGAGAGTTGAAAGGTCTTAATATCACCCCATCAGAAATCCTTACTCATTTGATGTTCGTTGATCGTGTCCCTTTGTTTGGTGCAGGCTCTTTGGAGGAATTTTAGAGCATTCAAAAAATACCATAGATTTTCTGCAAGGCTATTGGAATGGAGATTAATTGGAAGAAGTCTTTTGTGCACTATTGTTTCATTAGGAGGATCTCTCTCCTTTTCTTGAGTCTACTCTTCCTTTCCCATGAAAAAGTATTGAGGACAATTTCAAGTATTTGGGTTTCCATCTCAAGCCTAATGGCTATGTATTTGATTATTGGATTTGGATTTACAAAACAATTGAGGCTTGTATTTCTCTGTGGGTTAATAGGTGGCTATCCCATGGTAGAATGTTGGTGCTACTAACACATGTCTTGCAAAGTATACTTGTTTATTGGACCTCCATTGTCAAGGTTCTGAAATGAATTTTAACAAGGATAAGGAAAAAAATGCTTTTAGTTTCTTTGGTTTGGAAGTCAAGAATAGGATGGGATCCTGCTGGTAAAATGGTCCAGCTTAGCGCAGCCTAAAAGTTGAGGCTGGGTATTAAAAATATTTTTCTCTTTATTCAAGCACTGGTTGGTAAAAGTCTCTAGAGAATGACAAGGAACTTGACGCTCTGGGGAAGAGTGATGAATCCAAAATATTTGGCAAGAATCTCTTTGGAAGATTGGTTCTTTATTCCTAGGAAATTTTCCAAGAATAGTTCAATTGTGTGGAAGGATCTGGTGGATTCCTTCCCCTTAGTTGGAAAACAAATAATTTTACGTATCGAGAATGGGAAAAAAATCATAATAGGGGAGGATACTTGGGCTAGTGCAGATGACTGTTTTTGTATTTATGATAATCTTAGGACTATTCTTCATGATCATGGTATTTTCTCACTCTGGGATGCCAAGGTGAATGATCACTTGAGGCTTGGGTTCCTTGGGTGGAAGTCTGAGGCATATATTGATCTTGAATTGGAGCAAGCAAAAGAATGACATCAGTTTGTACATAAGATATGCTCTAATCACATTAAATTAATTGAGGAAAATGATGACTCCAACCTGGTCGAAGAATGCTCAGATGGGGGAATACATATGAAGATGGGACACAATGCTCAGATTGAGGTTGATTTCAATGGGACTTCGATGTGGTGTTGGAAGCGTGTAAGGAAGTTGCACGGTCCTATGAAACAAAAAATTGTGTCGTGGATGGATTTTGTAATAAGTTGTTGACTTGGGATAATGGTATTAAAAGAGATTGGATTGGTCTTAATATATGTTCTCTTTATTGCAATTACACGAAATCGATTCATCATATTTTTGTCTTGTGTCCATATGCAGTGCAAGTTTGGCATATTATAGCCCAAAATTTTACCCCTAAGGTATCTTGGAACAAGGATGAGTTGGATCTTTGTGTTTGGGAGTGGTTGATGGATGATGTGGTTTGTAATTTTGAATCTCTCCCTTTTCATCTGGTTTATTTTATTTGGTGGGCACACAATTTGAGAATATTTCAAAACAAGCTCATTCCAATAGAGGTGGTCGCAATTTTGATAAAAAAAAATTCTTTGGATTTCAAAAGTGTGCCCAATCACAAGAAAAATTTGAATTTTTTTATGCCTTCTCTGGATTATGATATACCCTAGGGATTTTTGATGGATCCATTCAAGGTCTTCCGCTGAGATGTGGGATAAGTGCGGTGTTGTATTTAAATGAAAATCATTTTTTTTAGATTTAATATGCTCTAGGTGTTGGTTCCAAGACTAAGGTTGAATTCTCGACTTTATACTTGTTGTTATACTTTACGAAATCTTGTGGTATTTACCGACTACAAGTTCTTGGTGATTCACATCTAGTCATTGAATTAGCTAATGGAAGGTTTAAGGTGGAGGTTATGTTCCTTCAGTCCTTTCTATCTCAAATTCGAATTTTCACTCAAGATTTGGAATGGTCTTCCTTTACCCATATATATCAGGAGTTAAATCAAACTGTTGATCAGTTTTCAAAAGAATCTTTAGAGTGTTGTGATGGAACTTTTTCTATTTATGAATTCAAGGATGGAAAAATGTATGCGAGTATGGACTTTCACTTTTGAAGCTATGTATCTTTTTCATTCAGTGTATGGTGTCTCTATGCTATGAAAATGAATTGAGTATGATCTGATGGAGTATTGGAGTCTGATTTTAGCCTGTATTGTTTTTGTCTTGTATTTGAGTCTAAATGTTGTGAATTCATGGATATAGTCATGTTTTGGTAGTTTAAAGAGTTTGTCTAGTTCTTTTTTTTAGTCCATGGGATATATTAGATGTATTCCTCTTTGGAATATAAATATTTTTTTCATCGAAAAATAAAAAACATTACTAAATAATAATAATAATAAGTGAAGTGCACACCCTAACTCATGACATGGCCTAACCAAGGGACAAATCATGACTAGTCAATTTGTATAAGTATACCATCACATGGCACTACATTATATCAATCTATTTCATATTCATTATTCAATTATTAAATACATATCCTATATGGATTTCAACCTACTATCATTCTTATGGATATTCCTTAGTAAATCAACTATTGTTCATTGTGTGTGTGTGTGAGTGTGTGTGTGTGTGTGTGTG
>ML779762.1:1216382-1271488 GCA_009831015.1 Picea engelmannii | reverse complement strand
GAGAGAGAGAGAGAGAGAGAGAGATCATTTTTGAAAAAAAAATCACTACGAATCATTTTTGTGATGTTTTCTAAACATTGATAGGGGATGTTGAAGAATGATGTTTTGAGAGAGAGAGAGAGAGAGAGAACTTTTGCAAAAAAAATTCACTATGAATCATTTTTGTGATGTTTTCTAAACATCGATTGGGGATGTTGAAGAAATGTTGAAGAATGATGTTTTGTAAGCATCACAAAACAACATTTTGAAACATCAAAAGGAGACTATACAAATTTAAGATTTTATGAAATTTTATCTTATAAATGTTCCCATTACAACATTTAAATGTAGAAATAAATGTTTTTTCTCACCCAAATATGGTGATTTAGATTCCCGAGTATTGTGATTGTTTATTTTTGTAATAATTTTTACTTATATTTAAGAAAACAATTGTTTTTTGGGAAGTTTCCGAAGTGGTATCGAGTTTTATTTGGTGAAAACTATCCTTGTGTCCAATTTTATTCTCTTATTAGAAGTTTTTAGAATTAAACTACCAAGCATACACGTAATATCTTGACTAAATAGATAGCTCTACTACTCCTTGTCTGTAAATTCGTATATACTTATACTATTTAAAATTTGACAGGATGTCCAAAGCCACCATGTTGAGGGATTCGGGGTGAAGAGGAAGTGGAACCATAGAAAATCATATTGTTAAGGGAAAATATCCAGAAGACCTACTACTAATGGATACTAACCATCACAATGGCCTTGGTGGCTACCCCACTTGGAATGACATATATGAAAGGTTTGTGTATGAATATTTCCCACTAGAGGATGATGACCTGGACATATATCGAATCATAAAAAAGAGCGGGTCATATGTTATCATAGCTAGACCCACCATTATGCCTTACAATGAACAGATGAGATGGGTGTTTTCACACTTGGATGCAAGGACAACTACAACATTGAACGGGATTAAGGCATCCATAGCCTCCTTAAAACCAGTAGACATCCATGTATGGTACCAACTACCTAAACCAGTTTCATTCTTGAAAAAAGGCCTATTATAGGTATTCAAAGAAGAACACCCAAATATTTCTGAAGCAATTCAATATTGGTTGGAGGAATTTGTGCCATTTTCTCAGAAGGACAGTAGACTATATTTAATACAACATCTAAAAGAACCCTAACAGTTGCTCGCCTCCATAATAAGCATATTGTATGGAGAAGCAAAGTGCACCCATTTTAGGTTGGAATGTGTTGAGGTCCTGTAATCATAGGTAACCTGACTCTTCAACTGATGATTTAGCGTCTCTTCCATGATGACGAAATATGGCTCGATTGATTCCATTTCCCCCTCCATCCATTTTGCCTGACCCTCCATCACTCTGCTACACCCTTCATCCACCTCTGCGCCCCCACTCCTTGTGCCCTTTTGTCCCGTTGAGTAAGCCTGGCCCGCCACTCATCCCTAATAAACAAACTTAGGATAAAAATAGTAGGTTAATAAGGCTAGTAACAAAATTTAGTATAGTTAATTTAATTAAAATAGGTTAGACTAATTAATAATTAATTAATTAATTAATTAATAATTAAGTTAGCTTAGTAACTAAGTTAGTGTTTTATTAATTAAATATTAAATACAAGTTAAAAAGAAAAACTAAAACTAAAATAAAACACAAAACCAAATTAAAACAATAAATAAAATAYATTAAAATTAAAACAATACAAAATATAACAAAATCAAAATAAAACAAGCGTACATACAAAATAATATTAATAAATAAATAAATTTAATAAAAACCAAACTAATGCTATCCTAAGTTCTACTCATCCCCCAACTCCACGCACACTTTCCACAAAACAAATTAAATCAATGGGTATTAAAATTTCCGGACCCCCCCTCGCCATCCAAAGTTTAATGAGAGGGGGGGAGGGGGGGTCTGGAATGGTTGTATTCTTTAAATAACCTTTGGACAGGTGTCGGATCCATAGGCCAGCGGACCCCCCCCCCTAAAACTACTTACCACTTGAAGGGGGGTCCGGAATACCACCCTTCCAAAGCAAAAACCACTTTCACAGCTTATTGACCAGTCTTCTTCCGAAGCCGATTTCGAGAAAATGAAAATGAATTTTTAAGAACCGAGAGATTTTTTTCTCCGTAATGGCCTGAAGAACAAAAACCTCTCTCATTTTTTTCACAGGTTCCATGAGTAGGGAGAATAGAATCTTTCTTTCAGCCTCATTTTTCAGATTTTTGGTTTTTTTGTTACAGTCCCGATCTTGCGGGAGCTGTTACGGCGAGATGGAGGTGAATTTGGAGAAACCGAAGGAGGTTTTTGTCCAGAACATGCCCATATACAATAAAATCCTTCATTTCCCCCCCCAAGTGTCAGCGTTGAAGAGAAACAAATGTCTTTTCAGGCCCCTTTTTGCAGAAATTAGGCCCGTCTTTCATGGCGGACAGTTCTAGATTTTTGGGGATTTCTTGCTATTTTTGGCCGAGGTGGTTGAATTCGACCTCGGGAACCTAAGGAGAGTCTTGTTTATATATGGTATGGAATCAAATGTGCGGTAAGATAAGATACCATGATTTAGTTTTTGTAAACAACTCACAGAGCCTTCTGTATTTTTCATCAATTCAATAATACAATCGCAGTAGTTACATAATTCTTGTGTCAAATTCATTGGTGACTTTTTTCTGATTGTGATTTTGTTTTCCTCTGTTATCATATATGTTTTTCTTCTCCATTGTTTCAAAGAGATTTGAGATTAGGATTTGTGTAAAAACACCCTATTCCCAGTTTAAAGCAATGTCAATGTTTTCCACTAAAAGTTAAACGCAAAATTCTCTACAGCTCTGTCTTTAATTTTACCTCTTAACATTTTCCCCCCTCTGCCATACCCCAAGCGTACGAAGAATCCAGTGATTTTCCTACCTTTTCTTATAAGGCTATCTGTAGGATTTTTTTTTGATTAAATATTAGAATGTGACTCCATTTCCCATGGTTCCTCTTCTCTGCACCTACCCAACTCAGAAACATATCCTATTCTCCATAGCTAGCCTAATATCCTATTCCAACAAATCTATATCAAACAGAGAGATCCCTCTTCGAGTCTCAGAGGGATAGATACCTGACTCGAAGTGGTTTTGATGTTGCCTCTATGACTGCCTTCACAGCCTTGGGCAAATTACAGAGCGCTAACAGAATGGTGACCATACTGGGGAACCTTCCCCAGTGGTGCACTTAAAGTTCCAGATATGATCATTGATGGTGGACAATGACCAGATACAAGAAGGCTGAGATCATTCACCTGGCGACTCCAATATCCAGATCAATTCCAATTCGAAGAATCCACTGGAGGAAGAACCTAAAGCATGGCCAAGCAGTTTAGAAAGACCAGGTACTCAAGCTCAAATTGCATTCAAGACATCTTTGGTTTTATCTGCAATTATGTTTTGTATTATTCTAAGCTCGATCAAAAGTATATCGTTGAATATTACATTGACCACCTATTGATTGATGAGCCTCAAGAGATCAGATCCCCAATTGTAGATTATGTACATACTCATACACCTGTGCACATCCTAGGTGCACCTGTAGAAGTCCTAGTGAGACATGAGCCTCATGCTTTAGTTCCTACTCTTACTAAAGCTACGGATGGTTGTAAGCCTCTTACTTCATCTCCTATACCTGCAAAAATCCTAGACAGATACAAGCCCCTAGATTTGCCTCCTATCCTCCATGACCTCCCTGCAAATTACACCAATAATCTGCCCAGGTTTGATGGAGAGAATGCCAATATTACAGTTGAAAAACACATCTAGAGGTTTGAAGATTTCCTTGACCAATATTACTGTTTGAAAAACACATCTAGAGGTTTAAACCAATATTACTGTTGCTGACAATTTCTCTCACAGGATGGACCTTTAGCCTATACAAGTTTCTCTCTCTAACTCCAAAGACAAATACTTTGTCTGAGCTAGATCCTCTAGGCATGATAAGTTCCTTTCCATCTTGGAACACTACGTCAAATCCCTTCTTCTCAATCACTGAGACTGAGATCAAACTCCTCTTAAGTTATGGCACCCATAACACATCATGTACTCTCAATGTGCCTCCTGACTCCATCTAGAATGGCACTATTCCAAATCCCTTCACTGGATGCTTGGTCCCCATACCAAATTCCACATGCATCTCTGAGTCATACTCTATGAATCTCTTTAACACCTCTCGTGCTCATGTCATATGACATGTGGCTCCACTATCTATCAACCATGAACTATCTGATATAGTGCCCAAGGAAGTCTAGGAAATAAGTAAGAACCATGTATGGTCAAACTTCTTGCAAAACTCATCCAATTTAGTATTTTCCAATGCAACTACCTCTAAATGCATTTTATTCCCCCCCTTCTTCCTATGTGGACATTCCTTGCATATTGTCCAAACTTGTGACATGCAAAGCACTTGAATTTTCTCATGTTCTTCTTCTTCTTACCATCTTGAGCGATCAAATCTCCACTGGAAATCTTCCTGAACTTTCCCTTCCTTTCCTGGATAGCAAGAGAAAATTTCTCATCATGGATCCTCTTTAAACCATCCCTGGATTCTAACCGAGTCTCCTCCTGAATAAAATCATTCCACAGTCTATCAAACCCTGGAACTGTCTCTCGTGAATAGATCCCCTGCACAAAAGGTTCCCAATACTTGGGAATACCTCTCAACACTACATTCACCAACTCAACATCATGTACTGTCTCGCCAATCGTTGCAAGTTGATCTCAGATCTAAGTAATCTTCATAATATAATTCACAACCGTGTCCTCACTGGACATCCTAACAACTTGAAGCTCGTGCTTCAAATGTAGCAACATGCCTATATTATTTTTTTGGTATAGAATCACCAAAGAAACATGCATTTCCTTGGCAGATTTCTTCTCAGCAATGTGCGGAATCAAGTGATCCTTCACCGATTCTAGCAACACCCGCTTGGCCTTCACTTCCTTCTTCTTCTGAACTGCCAATTCCTATGGATTAGTAGGACTTGCAATCGTAGCTTGAAAATATTCTTTGAGTTCATTCTCCTCCAATAAAGGAAGAATCCTTGCCTTCCAAGCCTGAAAGTTTGTTGCCCCTTCTAAATTTTCCTCAATCTTCAATGTGTTCTCCATCTTTAAGATATGATATAATAACCCTCTGTTGGAACTACCCTTTACTGTCATGGATGGCCTATCCACAAATTTCCCTTCTATAACCTGTGGATATCTGCGACTTGTCCTTCTATGACCCGCGGATGTCCACGACTATTTACACTATGACTCACAGATGCCTCTGTATACCTACAAAAACACATGTTCTCCATAGTACTATTGTTTCCATGAAAATATCTCCTTTGATTTCCCCTGTTGGTTATTTACCTTATAAGATATATCCTCTTGGTTTCCTCCCTTTGGAGACTAGGCTCTGATACCATGTTGAAAAAAATTGGTACTTCAACACCTAGGTACTTTGTTATCTAGTGATTTCCTTAATGCAATCAAATTAACAATTCACAAAACAATAATACACTACTAAAGTGTTCAACTGAACATGCATCGGAAGCAAAAATAAGGAAACCAAATCAAGAAAATAAGAACACCAAGATTTTTGGGTAAACACATGGAAAAACACCAAAGGGAAAACCGGTCCAATGATGCTTTTATTAAGGTCAAATCATGGCTCCCGTAATAAGGATAATTTCCCACTAAGAGAATTATACACTGTAAACAAACCTAGCAAGAGTTGACCTGTTGTACAACAGTTCTGGAACGCTTTCCCAGAAATCTATGACTTTCCCTTTTATGACCCACRAATATTCGTGACTTGACCCATTGTGACCCACAAATATCTACGACTGTCCCAACTGTGACTCACAKATGCATACATACAATTCGTACGACAAGCTCCATACGTTACACTTCTCTCCTCTGGCTTCTCCCTTTGAAACCCACCTGCGACTGCCTATGCTCTCTCTCCTCCTTGATCTCTATGACCTMTAGACGGATGTCCTTCTGCACCTATTCAAGATATTTAATCATGATTATTTGTGATCCAACCCTCTCATGAACTCTCTTCACCCAACCAATGAGTCCTTCTCACTCTAGTGTAAGAAAAATCCCTTCTTTGCTCCTACACTCCTSACACTAGCAAAAGTCCTTCTTTTCTATCTCAACCTTGGTCTCTCACCAAGTCTCTCGACCTCAACCTCTAGTCRAAATTCCCGAYCGTGTCGACTCTCTCGACACAAGGCTCTCACAAGTGTATCTCACACAAGTGATTTCTCCTATACCCCAGCCTTGCTTTTATAATCAYGAGTTACAATATATTTCTAATCTCCAAAGTGATCTACGATTGAGATTACTTCTCACACTCACTTAAGATTTAGATTACATGCTACATGMTAAGAATGTCCTTAAATAACTCAATTCACTAACAAATTCAATTTTACTTTAATTAATTCCTTTTAACTAATGTAAACTCAAGACTGAAATATTTCTGACAACTTTCACATGTAAAACACACGCCTATGTGGAAGTACCTGTTTGATACTACCAAAAAGATCAGCATATCCATGGCAGTTTATAGATCACAAGGCCTTGAGACTCATACCTAATTCTCAAAACCTTGTGAGGGAACTAACATCCTTTATTAGAGGCCAAAGATACTATCCAAAGGCCATGTGTGGTGCTTTGAGTCAATTCAAGACTAGACACATGCCTTGACGATATGGGAGGGTTTCAAGACTCAAGTATGTCTAATGTCCCCACATAACCTTCGAGATCGTCCACGTTTGCATCAATTCTCATCATTCATGTCGATATCATTGTCATCATTTTTCATTCCCTTCTATAGAATATTTGTCGGAACTCTCTTGAAATGTCTTGGAACTTCCAACATGCCCTTCACCGATGTCATCCACCGACCCCACACAGTGAGAAGTGAATGGGGCCAATGTTGAAATTTCTTTGAAATGTGACTGTATGAGTCGAAATTTGACATGGTTAGAATAAACACATGCCTTGACTAAATGGGAGGGTTTCAAGGCTCATGTATGTCTGATGTTCCCATATAATTTTCGAGATCATCCATGTTTTCATCAATGTTCATCATGCACGTCGATCTCATTGTCATCATTCGTCATTCCCTTCTATATAATATTTGTCGAAACTCTCTTGAAATGTCTTGGAAATTCCAACATTCCCATCACCAATGTCATCCACCGACCCCGCACAATGAGCAGTGAATGGGGCCAATGTTGAAATTTCTTCAAAATGTGACTGTATGCGTTGAAATTTACATGTTTAGACTAGGCACATGCCTTGATGGTATGAGAGGGTTTTAAGACTCAAGGACATAATTATATTCATCATTGCCATCATCATGGTTTTCATTTCCATCATCATCATCATTATATTCATCATGAACCAATTTTTCCATCCATGCCAATAAAGATCAAACCCGACATACCCATCTTTACAGTGAAACCTGATTAAGATGAAAATTTCCATGTATTTGTCCTTTTCTTGTGGCATTCTTCGAGATGATTAAGCCATGATTCTATTAAGTTGAGACATCCCAAAAGAATTTTATAGTGTCCAACATGCAAGTGGTTTAATGGTTAATGGGTCAGGGATTATATCGGGTGAAGGGATTAATAACATCCATCGACCCTGCATGGTTAGCAATGAATGAGGCCAATGTTGAATTTTCTCCAAACTTTTTCTGTGTGCACCAAAATTTGACATGGTTATACTAGACACAATCCTTGATGGTATGGGAGGGTTTCAAGACACAAGGATGTCTAATGTCCTCACATAATATTTGAGATCGTCCATGTTTCAAGGGGTTAGGGGTTAGGGGGTTGGGGGTTAGATGGTATAAAGGTTAAGGTCTTAGGCTTAGGATTAGTGAAATATTTCAATTTGTTTTAAATTATAAATTAATTAATAAAATTTGGATACATTTAGCCTAATGGTTTGGATTTACATTGTTTTACATATACGATATATGTAATTATATTTTTTAACAATTGCGTATTTAATGTATTGTTGTTGAACACGGTCTTCATCCTAGTTCAACGCGAGTCTAACTAATAACCCGACAACACATGTAAACCATTATCAACCAATAAATGACCACTAACCATGCTAACTCTTCTTCAAGTAATCCTAATTTTTTTTCCCAACAATTCATAGCAAAGATTGAATACTTTAAGGATATTGCAATAGGTAATTTGTATCGACACAAATAATGCTGAATCTTTTCAAAGTTTGGGGCATAAGAATCAACATTTTTAAAACATGGATTACAAATAATTCCGAAAATTTAGAAGTCTTGGTCTTTAACATTATCGTATGCAACAATGTCATCCAATGTACCATTGTCAGTGTTCATATGTTCTTTCAAGTATTTAATATTATCATCATCCTCATCTTGACCTACATCATATTCATCATCATTGAAATTTGATTGTAGACCATCTATATTGTTACCATATGTATTTAGATCATCATTTTCTATACCATCCATATTATTGTCTTCCATATCATCATGTAACTCTAGATTGTTGTCTTCTTGTGCCTGAACATAACCATCTTCAACATCATCATGGATGTCAATTTCTTCGATGTTCTCTAATCCCTCTCTTTCATTTTGTTGGCCATCATTATTTTTCTCGGTATCCACTAATGCATTGTCAAATACATGCCTTAATCTTGGATCATAATGTATGAAAAATGTCCATTTCGGGTCCAAAATATCATCATAGAAAAATACCTGCACATGAATGACATACATATATTAGACGTATGTTATAACAATTTTATTGATCAATAAACACATATATATTATCACAATAAACTATGAATTAATAGCTTAATGATCACTACCACTTCTTATTTGAGTTAAATAAATACCTACTCATAATGAATTGGTAGAACATAAGGCTCTGTATCCTCCGGTAGGAACCTCGAGGAATCTATAGAAAACAATCCACTATGGGTATCGTGTCTTTGTGTCCTCTCAAATGCTTCCTACCATCTACACTTAAAAATACAACATTTAAAAGAACGGTAATCCAACTCAATAATTTCTTGGATTTTCCCAACATATTATAGATTCCCTTCAATAATATTCTTATCTTTTGAGCTTGCTCAACTGGATTGCTTGAAATCAACCATGATGCCACAATCAAAGGATCCTCTCTTTACATCTACACTTTCTACACGATAATCTCATCCATATGCCCACATTGCAGGATATTTCCTCGTCTATGAAATACCATTTATTTCAATGAAAACAAATATAATGACGAATATTTAAATAGTTAATAGTGTCAAAACTGTAAGGAAACAACATTTTTTAAAATTCCAATTGTACCTTTTTTCACATCCTCTACACATGTTGATTTCATCTTCTATTATGTTTGAAACTATACCTACATCTTCTATTTTATTTTCAATTTGTTCAATAACCCATTCTAGTGTGCAATCTTTGCCCCATTCCCCAAGCAGATCAATAGGAAGTGGAGTATTCCTTGGGTTGGATCTATTAAATTGTCTCGCTTCTAACACTTCTTCTCTCTTTTTATCATAAAAATAAATCCATTTGTTCATAAAGTTCATGTGGTATAGAATGAACTTGTCAAGTATAACACTTTCGTCTACACCTATTACATGTCAACATGTTTATTTCAAACTTCAAATGTTATGTTGTTAATTTGAAAAATAAATTACAGAGCAAATTAATGATTGCAAGAAAAACAATCACAATGATCATGAATTTAATTACTAATTTCTACTTGAACACCATTAGATTGTGGTTTTTCTCCATCAATAATATTTGATGCTTGTTCTTCATCCCAGAAGTATGTCCCATCTTCAAAATCCTTACCAAGGAATTCACATAGGAAGAAAAATGCTTCATTCAATACATACCCTTCAGCCATAAAACCCTCTAGATGTGCCTTTTGTCAAACATATATTTTTAGAGTTTTCATATACCTCTCAAAGATAAACATCCACCTCGTTGATACGACACCCTCCAATTCAATGTCATCGACTAGGTGTATAAGTAAATGGACTTGTAGGTCCATGAAACTTGTAGGGAGCTCCTTCTCAAATACACATACAATTTCTACAATTTCCTTCTTCCATTTTGGTACTTCACATTCGTGGATCTCCTTGTAGGTCACCCACCTAATATAAGAATAGTAAATTAGTATGAACCTTTAGTGAAAAATTAAAATGGAATATAATATCTCTATGTCTCTCACATATGAACATTTCATACCACATAACTTGTAAATGTTGACAATCGACTTATGGAATTCCTTAAGTCAATGGTAAGACATGAATCCCCCCTAATTTCCAATGGCATGATATGCTATCAAACACATTTATCAAAGGTCATTAGTATTTTTTCTCACACAACATAATATCAAAATATATTTAGTACTTAATCAATGTTGCGAGTAAAACTTAAATAATGATATATAATACCTTCATAAAATTATGAAAATTGTGTGTTTTAAATATTGTGATATGTCTATCAATGTTAAAAGCTTGATCTAGCTCTTTTTTTTTTTTCAAAATCCATGGAGCTTCTGCATATTTTTCATTTTCCCTGTTTGGCCACAAATGTCTTCTATCAATTCTGGTACGCAAAAGAGAAATGTCTCTCCTCAAAGACAATGTGTCCTTCTCTTTTCCTGATATATGTCGAAATATAGAATCTGGGACATTTTTGAAGATGTGCATAGGATCTAATAGGTGAGATATTAATAGATCCTTCCAGTAAGGGAGCTCATTAAATATGGATTTCCTTTTCATTCCTTCTGGCATATTAACTACAACTTGTTCTAGTTATTCAATTGAATCACCCCGCTCAAAAAAATCCTCCCAAGATTTCAATTCAACATCTTCATACTTCTTAAGCCAATCATCTGGACCCATAATCATGGGAGGGCCTCTATTTTCAACTTTTTCATCAAATTGATTCTTTAAACAATTTCTAAACTTATGATCTGGTGGTAGAAAAACCCGGTTGTTTGCGTAAATAAATTTATGTAGATATTTAGAATACTACCCTTGAAATTGATCTCCACTTATTGGACATGAAAATATCCCCTTTGTTTGAATCCATGCAATTCAATAAGTAATGTTAATAACATCAAAATAATAGTATAAAAGTAAGTATGAAAGTTGGGATGAAAATAAATTATGAGTGTGAATACATAAATATTTTATCTTACCAAAACAACCACCAAGTCTTGGGAAATCATGAATAGTCCAACATAGCACACCATACAACATGAAGGACCTATTTGATGGAGGACGTGATATTTCATAAATTCTTATGCCTTTCCATAGCATTTGCGTCTCATCAATAAAAGGCGCAATATAAACATCCATGTTTTTAACTTGATGTTTTCCTAGAACAATGAGAGTCATCATAAGGTGCTCCTTTCTAACACTCATCAATGGGGAAATATTGTATCCTATCAATCCGATTGGCCAAACACTATAATTTGAGCTCAGGAAAGAGAATTAGCACACTCCATCAATTGCAAGACCAAACCTAATACTACGTGGTTCATCTTTGAATTTACTTGGCCATTTTTCCTCTATGTGTTTCATTGCTTTGGAGTCAGAAAAAATTCGCATGAATCCATATTTATTCATGTTCTTTGCATGCCATTCCATAAATTGTGCAAGTGACTTGAAACAAAACATTCATTGAAGTTTAGGTATAATTGGCATGTGACGTAAAACTTTCTTTGGAACTGTAGGACCTTGTACATCTGTACGATATCTCTTCTCTTTACATACAAGGCATTCTACCTTGTTTTGATATTCATCTCTGTGTAAAATGAAATCATTTTTACATGAATGGATTTTCTTATATTCAATCCCCAACTCAACCAACAACTGACATGCTTCTTTGGAGGTTGATGGAAACAAATTCTCTTCAGGAAATATTTTAATTTTTAGTGCCCTGTAAGATTGCCAGAGATTAAATCAATTGAATGTTAGACTTATGATGAACATGTTTGATATGTCAATCTATACTAGGACTGTTCATATAAAACATATGGTTTTAAAATCCCCTTAAATAAATATAAACGAAGTTGATGAATGCTTACGAATTATGTACACCAATTGACAATGCAAAGTAAGAAACACATTTCAACTCACTTTAGTAGGGTAGTGAATCCTTTGTCTGACCAACCAAGTAGTGACTTGATTTCTAATAATATCAATGTGCATGCAATTTTTAAGTTTCTACTTGCACCTGATCTGAACACGGGTGTTTTCGAAACTTTCTTGATTGAGTCTTTCAGGTTGTTATCATCAAGATTACACTGGTGGTAATTAACCATGCTATCATCATTATTGTCAACCAAATGATCATTATGTGGCATGTCATCAATGTATGCTAATCTCATCAGCTCTTCAAATTTATCAGCTAGTAGTATTCTCTTTAATGTTGCTCTTTTCTCCTTGGTATGGTTTAAAGGATGGTTTGGATCATCCTGTCCAAATATTAATAACCCAGTTTGATTTTGGGTATTAGTAGGTGTATAATCAATATATTCTACCTATCAACAAACACACACATTATTTAATGTTTGACAACAATTGGATAAATTATAATTGTATCAATTTCAAAGAAATATAATCAAATATGTCTTAACCAATAAAAATACATAATGTATGAACATATATACATCAATTGAATAACATAACATTATTTTATAGACTACTTTTTTTATACAATAATTTAAAATAAAACACAATTTTGACAACATAATTTATAAAATGTCAATCCACACTCATTGATTATTCTTTAGTTTTCTACCCTTAAGAACATCCTTAGGGAGACCTTGTTCTTCCCTTTTCTTTTGCACATGAGTGTGTTTTAAGAAGGGGTAATTAATCAATAACTCATCCCCAATGGTAAGGTCCATAATAGCCTCAACCATTATCAATCTATCAACCTCTCTTTCCATATCTCCATATTTATTATTTATAACTTCAACAAATTGACAATTCAGTCTTACCGTAGGGTCCCTTCCCTTACTACTGTTTATAAAACCTGCAATATTTTTGTGTGTGTATGCATGCCCATCTATATACATAAGATGGCATCTATTCATTTCTTTTCCACTTTCCAATTGGAGACTATGTGTATACATATTCAAATTTAGACCATATGCTGACATGCTAGGCTTATATTTTGCTAGCCTTCTCCATTCACCACTGTAATATGACAGACCATAATATGGCATTAATCTCCTAATGGTTTGTTGTGAATTTTTTCTATGTTTAGATCCCACCTGGACATTTTGGACAATAAAGAGGCCTAGATTTTCTCCATGAAAATTGGACGGTCGTATCATGTAGTTCTATCCACAAAATTGAAACACCTCATACACTCTAGGTAGTTTTTTATCACTAGGCCAAGCGCAATATAGTTGACGATCAAATGTCTCTTTGTAAATTGATCTCAAACTCAGGGGCAAGGCATCATCTCCATCACATTCATTCTCACAGGGTATGTAGTCCACCTTCCCCTTGTCTTTAAGCAAATTATGCATCTTTAAAGCGGTTCTTGCTATGTTACTTGTTTTCATCAAATCCTCATCTTCAGAGTTGGTATATGTGCACATATTATTGTTAGATGTATCATCTGATAAATGATCATCACCCTCTAGGATAGAATTCGGTGCTCCTGAAACTTTAAACTAAGAAATTTATCCTGCAATTGTTCATTAAGAAATTTTTTTATTATTTAAATAATATAAAACAATGTTTAAAAGAAGTATACATATTATTTATATCAAATTGGAAAATTCCTTTCCACAATTCCTATTATATTTGAATCTATTGTAGGAGGCATACTACCCACTGGAAGCTCATCATCTATGTAATGTCTTTGTACAATCACTCATTTGAATCGTTTCTTTCCATGACATACAAAACATCCACAAACAACAATTTTCTCAAAGTATTCATCCCATGTACTATAGTCCCAACCAACCTCTTGTTCAATGCAATCATTTGTTGTGTCTGTAAGATCCATCGTCATATCCTCTTCCACCCACTGTCCTCTACATGATTTAACAGTTTTAGGTCCACGTCCATGCACATATCTTTTTCTTTTGCTAGTTGAATGCTCAGGCTCTACATTTGCTCCAATATCCATCTAAAATAATAAAAAAACATGCATTAATTTCTATCAAGATTGGATAATACACTATAAATTTTAATCATATTGTGAAAAAATATGGACGTATCACAAAATGCCATTAGATCAAATTTTCCTAAGTTAAGTCAAAATTTGAGTACCTTATGTCCCACATCATTCGTTGTGTCCTCATTTGATATGACACGATCTGTTGTCATGGCCTCATCTTACTCTTGTAATACACAACATAGTCAATAATGTTTAGTACACCAATTATGTCATTTCAATTAATATGCTATCCAACATAAAACCTCACCTTAGTCATATATTTGACATATTGATATCATGTTTTGGAGTTGAAAAAAAAAAAACAATTGTACGACCCTAGGTATACACATCGAGCCAAAATTCAACAAGAAAAGTATCCAACATCCCTATCCCACATGGCCATCCTAATTCTCAAAATTTTCCCTTGATCATAGAATCACATTTAATCACCATTCTTGTGCATTTTCAACCAATAAATTTGACCTCAAAGGCCTCATGGAAAAAAAATGACTTTATCTCCTCTATGTTGTAGAATTTGTGAATTCATAAATACCTTCCTCCTTTGGTTGAGGTTTCTTTGTCTTCTTACCTTTATTGTATTTGCAGATTCCATTGTCATATCCTCTTCCACCCACTTTCCTCTCTACAATTTAGTAGTTCTACGTCGTCCACGTCCTCTTTCCATGGCCTCCTCTGGATCTTGTTACACAACAATGACAATCATTTTTAGTACACCAATCAAATCCATTATCATCTAATAAGTTAGGGAAAATAGGGCCACAAGTCAAAATTATCTTGGGATCAGACGATAGAACATGAGGAAAGAAATATGATGGTAGTATGAGGGAAAGAGACATGAAAGAAGACATTTTACATGTATAATTTCAGTCTATTTCATTCACCATTAATCCTTTCATCTCTTTCCCTTTCATTAAACAATCACAACAACTATGGGTTCGAAATAATACATCTTTCATTTCATTACAAAAAACTCCAATCATAAAACTTGGTTGTAGGCACTCAAAATCAAGCCTACAATACTATAAACATGTTGAAGGAAAGATTATGCTAAACAAACTCAAAATTATACCTATCTTCAAATCATGGGATATCGTTAAAATTTGAGCTATGTGTGTATTCAAACAAATCAATTCATTCCACTATAACAACACATTAAGAGTTCGACATTATCTTCATCCATATACAACCTTCATTATACATAAAAGAGGTGCATTCAAATTCCAAAATAGAATGCAACTAAAAAATCTTTGACAACCTACTACAAGGGACAACTTAGATGGATTTAGCTTATTTTGCGAATAACAAAATATCTCAAATAGAATATTTTCATGAATACACGAGGATTGAAATGCCTATGCATTACATAGTACTATGTATGCTTCAACAATATTTTAATAAAGTGTTATTCATAACATTCCCATTCTAGTAGATGAAAATCAAACTCTTTTATAATATACAATACATTATATAGGGTTTATGCAAAAATTAACAAAAATATCAAATCGATAGAGGCCATGTTTATCTATCAAACCTATTTTTATGTAAACAACATGGATGATACATTGTTAAACTTGTCATGGATTTTACTTAATACTATCAGGGGAAAAGTTTTCCATGGTAGAATATTGAAAAAATCAACCATATTCATATGTATTCAATGTAACTGCTGATATTGAACCACCAAATTATGATACCCACAACATTTGTGAACCTAGTGACCAAAATACCATTCTTCCCATGTCTCTTATCCCTCACTTGGAAACCAACGTATTAACTTTAATTTCAATTGCACACTAGTACTCAATTCCACAGGTCACGACCAACATGCTTGGATCTACTGAATCTTGATAACCACTCCACCAACACTAGAGCCACTCAACAATTTATTGAAGTAGAATATGAGGGATAACATGCAATACTACACACTCCTAGCCATAAGAAAGATCTTGTACACTCAAAAAATGATGTTTTGATGTAATTTCTTCCAATTCTATACCATATCATCATTACTTCATCTCACTTGGGAGATGTGTTTCCTACTATGATTCATTTCTAGACATGGTTCACACATCCTAACAAATTTCACATTCAACCTTCACAATTCATTCCTTGTCTTAGTGCCCACATAGATTTCATACAACATTCCATGATGCAAACTTCGTTACATTAGTGGTAGTTGAGAGATTCAACACTCAATTAGTCATGGCATGCTTTATTTACTATCATCTAACTTGGGAAGGCTTATGCGAACACAATTGAGAGTGATTTGCCTCTAATTTTTAATTATTCTTCCTCTTATATTTCTTTACTTTGTGAGACTCGGGATGATCATGTGGTATTTGTGCCAATGGAGTGATTCTATACATGACCTATTTTTGAGAGTATTAACAATGCAGTCTTGTAATACACTGATCAATCTCTAGTGATGCTCATTTATTGTTTTTCCACCCTTGAAAATTCTACACTATTTATCTGGCTCTATCATTAGGGTGTAATCAATGGACCTATGAGCGGATCTTCCTTGAAATAAGGGTCTAGGTAGCAATAGAGGTGTGTAGCTGAGTATACACTTCTGTAGGTGTCATGATTGTAATCTTGTATTTTGCAAAAATGAGATTGGGGCTACACATTTGCAACATCTTATGGAAGGCATTAGTTGGATGTAGTTTTAATTGATCTTCCACATCTTGTTCTTAGGTATGTTGGGATTTGTTCCTAGTGAGAACCTGAACTCATACCTTAATGAGATAATGATTTTAAGTAAGATTTGGTAGAGATTCCAAGACTTGGTGGATTACATCCTTGTATGAATTTAGAAAGGGGTCTTTGTTAATGGCACAAAATATTTCAATGGCGAGTTGCGAGGCGAAGCATCTATAGAAGGAATTTTTGAGACACTACTTTCTTTTGACATGGGGGAAGTTCTGAAAATTTTAAATTTTTTCTTGCTAATGCAAGGGGAAAATATAGATTACTGTTGGGAGGTGAGGTCCTTTTATTTGATTGGAATTTTTAGGTGGAGTAGGGCATTGTTATGCTTGTTGTATTGGAGGATTTTGAGTTTATTGGTGATTTTTTCAATCCTTAGTGCAATTTCATTAATCATGGCATGGATCATTGCAGTTTGATTGTAATTTCTTATAATTAAGAACTTTTATGTAGATCGATCCTTCCAAGTTGAGTTGAATCACTTCAGAGATCCCCTTCTCCAAGTCAAATTCCATATAGATGTGAACACATGAGTATTATGTCATCTTTGGATCCACCCTATCAATGTACTAACCAAGGTAGATTTTAATTGTAATTAAGTTTTTTCATGCCAAAATATTAGTGAGAGATTCCACAATCAGACCCAGGTCAACACCATTGTGGTTTACTAGCTTCTATATGACATGTTGTGCTCTTATTTACCAACATCTCTCTTAATGAGAATTTTAAGTGTGTTATTTTTGTGGAAAAGTGGAATGTCTGCAAGCACCATTTCTAGCAGTCTACTAAACCTATTGGTTTTTTCCTTGCGCTCAACCCTTTTTAATCACCCCACATAACCTGAATTCTATATTTTTCACCATAACTTCACACATGATATAATGTATTTACATTCCTTGCAATATCTCCATGAATTTATGTTTACTTGCTACAACCATAGCGAAACCTTCACCACCAAAACTACATATCCTTGATTTAGACAACCCCTCCAACCATTATAAAATTCTTGCCTCAATGACCACCTCTTACCTAACCACTAACTCCTCTCTCTACCATCACAATTGCCAAATCAAACAATACACATCCTAATTGATTATTGATGATGGTTGTGAATGAAATCCCACATCCCATGAGCTAGTTTATGGACTTCATATTCTTTTTATACCCCATCCTCAACCCTGCCATCTAGAATGGATCAACATTTAGGGCACCTCTATCCTCATCACACAATGCCACCAAATTACCTTCTCCATTGAACATTTCATTAACACAATAGATTGTGATGCAATTCCACTAGACTACACATATATGATCTTAGGATAGCCTTGTTATATTAATCACAATCCATCCATGATGGGAATCAAAAGACATATACTTATGAGCTCCTATGTTGATGCTACCAATTATGTTCTACCATACCACAATATCCTTACAAACCCCATTTATTAACATGCACTATTGTTGTTCATAAAACCTTACTCAACTACTACCTTTATGTGTCATTCAACAACTCAAGGTAGATAAATTCAACAAGCCTCCCCCCTACACTCCAAGATATTCTAGACACCTACAATTATGTTTTCACTGTGCCTCATTTCCTACCTCCACTCTGTCCCATCCACCTTTCTATTGATCTAATTCCATGTGTTTCCCTTCCGAATTATCCCACCTACTACTTCTCCATGTTTGAGCACAATGAAATTGGTAAACTATTTTAGACTCATCAATGAAGCCCAAAATCAACCAAGTACCTCTTCTTGTGGCTCACTAGCATTTATTATTCCAAAGAAAGAAAATAAATACCCTTTGCCATGTATCAAGGATCTTTTTTATCAATGTAAGGGTTCTTTGTATTTAACAAAAAAAAATCTCACCTTCAAGTATGACCATGCATGAATAAATTCATGTGATGCATTCAAAATAACTTCAAAACCAAATTTGATATGTATGATGGCTTGTAATGCCATTCAATCTTAGCAATTCTCCATCAATATTCATGAAAATTATCAATGATATTTTTAGACTACATCTGGGACATTATTTTGATATATATTGATGATATTCTTTTTTTAGCTAGACATGGGATACCCATATTCAACATGTGCAAATTATGCATGACCTCCTCCACACTAATCAATTGTAAGTAAAGTCTAAGAAATCATATATTATCTAAAATTCTATCTCATAATTGGGGTTTCTTATTGCTCAATCTTGTTTTTCAAATGTGAGTTGGTGACTTCACTCAATGACCAACTGCTACTTCAATATATTCCCTCAAATTTTTCCTTGGTGGTCTCATTTACTACTGGACATTCATGCAACACTTCTCTAACCTTATTTATGCCCTGCATAAACTCTAATGTCAATCTCTAAGTTTGTACTTGTCCTAAGTCTCCTAGTTTAGGTGCTTTTTGCGTCGAATGTTGCTCCTGAAAGAGATTACGTTGATGCCCAAAGTTAGCATGGATTGCATTGAATTTAGCGCAATTGGTGTTTCAACCAAAAAAAAAAAACTCATGGGCCAGAATGAAAATGCATTTTCAAAAGACAGGGGTACGACCAAAGCACGTGTTGGGGTTTCCTTAGGTCGAACATTGGTGAAACTTGCCAAAAATGAGGTGGAATCAAGTTGGAATCAAGCTAGATAGAGCTAAGATCGAGCTAAGACAAGTTGAGACAAAGGTAAACTGATTTGAGCTTAGATTGAACTAAAATTTTGTTGGAACCTTTCTATTTTCCCAAGTTTTTTTGTGATCATTTCTTCTTGAATGAAGTTGCTAGACAATACACAAAATCGAGTAATTTTATTTTTCATAAGAATAAAAAGTGATTCCTGACCATGCCTATCTGATTTGATGGAGTTTTTGTGAAAGATATAATATAGTTGATTGATAACGCTGGAGTTTTGGATTCATTTAAACTAGTAGAGGATAATGCTTTTCTAGGAACCAAGAAGAGGAAAAAAAAAACTAGGAAGAAGGGAGAAGAAATAAGCACCTTCGAAAATCGTGACCAAATCATGACCAAGTCGACTTTCCCAAATCATGACAGAAGGGATTTTCCCTAGATCTCTTAAAATGTCAAGAAGAGGGGAGGAAGCATAATCTAGCCACAATGAGGTAAGTCATTGTCAATTTATAGATTTTTAATTGTGTCATTTTTTTTTATTCAAAAATTTAAAACAAAAAAGGTATTTTATATATCTAGGGAAATGAGACATACTAGGAGAAATAGGCCTTGGCTTCGATATTGAGGATGGAGGTTGTTAAAAATATTGACGGTGTAGAATTGAAAATGCTTGCAAGATACATAGAAAAACTATTCGCTAACAACCCTAAAACATTGAAAGCAAATCAAACATGTCAAAGGGAATCAATTGAGTCCCCAACTACTCCTAGATCGAGAAAATTATCAAGGAGGAAATCACTGACTATAACCTCTAAGAATTTGGAACATGGAGCGAAGACCTCCAATGCCGAAGCCACTCCTGGGACCCAAAATACTTCCACAATGCCATGTTTTGGATCTTGCATTGGTACCTATGATACAAGGATAGAATACGACATGGTTTTAGGTGAAATTAGAATGTCAAATGTTGGGAAGGTTTTTGTGAATAGGTTGAAGGAATCATGCCTTCAACGATTCAAATACCATCTCCATTTTCCGTTCTCAAAGATACCAATGCACCTGTAGAAAGTTGTAATTCACGACATGGAGTCTGAATTTGGTGTAGGTTGGTCAGTAAAAAAGGTGAAAAGACAAATGTCTCAGAATTGGAAGAGATTCAGGTGAAACCAAACAAAGAAGCTAAAAAAACACTCGCCCGAGCAAAGGCTCAAACAAACGCCAATTGATGTCAGTTTAAAAGTATGTAAAGAACTTGTAAAATCATATGAGAATTCGGATGCACAGAGGAAGTTCGGTGAGGAGAGTACCGAGGTATTTGAATTTTCTCATAATATTATATCAATTTTCTTAAACGATTTTTATATTTTATTTGTGCATAGTTAAATTGACTTAGTGTATGTTCTAGGACAAGGCCTCCAAATATAGGCTTACAAAACTCCATGCCACGCATCACAGTGGCCAAAAATATCTACATACCTTGATCTTCACGTTTCTAAGTATATTTATTATGTAAAATGATATTTTTTTTATTTCCTATAAAAAAGTAAATGATTACATATTTATTAGTTTAACTAGTCCATGTGCCATGTTTTGATAGGAGGACAAATATGGTCGACATCCTACACATTTTGAAAAATAAATGTTACAAAATAAAAAGTGGACCGACTTTGTAATCTGGATGGAAACAAGGTATCAATAGTATTGAAGGATCCGTTGCCTTGTTTTTTCCCTAGTTTTTGTCAATGGCTCCCCGTTTGGGCATCCTTTCCCTTTATTTCCTTTGAATTTTATGAACTTTTGGAATGTTCCTTGCAATTTATGGAGTTTGTAAATACTAACCCTTGTTTTGTAGCTCTTAATAACAAACATAGTTTCCCTAGCTGGGATTTTCCCCTTCCATTTAATTTATTTATATTTTCCTACTATTTGGATAAGTTGGATTCTCATCCAACATTCATAGAGCCTTCTCTCCCTTGGATCATGAATTGGATGTGAATATTTAAAAATGGTGGTAACCATGCTTTGATTATATAGGGCATTTTTTTTTTCAATGTGGGGGAAAAATGGAGTACAAAAAAATTGAACTTTCATGTTACTCTACCCTATGATGGTTTTTTGAAGGTTCTCTAACCTTGTATGGTGGTTTGTTATTCCTTTCCATCTCTTTTTCCAACTTGAATTTAATTTTTTTGATTGGTCTCCTCCTTTACACTTGGTCGTTACCAACATTAACTTGTTGCATTAAACTAGTCATTCCAGTGCTAGTCTCACCATAGAACTTTATCAAAGGGCACCAAAAAAGGTTTACAAAGAGTGTTGACATTGACTACCTAGTTTGATATGTAGGCCATATCCATTTCATTAAATTAGTCTAGTGTATTTCCCCTTGAATTGAGTTATCCTTCTTCATTATTAATAGACTTGGCTCTCAACATTCTCGAGTCTCCTTGATGGGTCTCATGTGTCATTGCTTCCTATATAACCTATCACACCACCCACATAATAGGGTGCTTTTTGCAAAATCTCATGAATTTTCCCATTCAAACACTTTACATTTTTATATAAATTTAATTGTTTCTTTTAGTTTAGTATTATTTTACTTGCTTCGAACCCTCAATTCCTCTCACTAGGATATTTTCCCTTCCTTTATGGGCACTCTTGTCTGAATTATATTGAATTTTTATGTTTCACAAGAGAATCTATCGAAAAATACAAGAACTTTTAAACAACTCAATCAAAGGTCCAAACATGTCCTTACATGTCATCCTCTTTGCAATATGAGAGACGAAATGATCCTTCATTGAATCAATGTTGATTTTCTTTTCCTAGGCCTTTTTATGGTGAGCATCTAATTATGTTGGATTGACAAGTTTCAGAACCACTTTCATGACATGCTCTCAAATGTTGGCTTCCTCCATAAGAATTTGTAACCTAAGCTTCTGAAGAGAAAAACTGGATGCTCAATCCAATGTGTCACACCCTCTAATACTGAGAGTCATCTTACACATTCTGAATTGATCCTAAAATGAAAAATCAACAATAAATGAAGTAGACACTACCTTTCAAAGGGTATTAGCGCTTGTCCCAAGAAAAAATCATATATATGTATAAGAGACGAAGTTCAATTATGTACTTTTGGATTCTTACTATAAGCCAGTAAAAGCCTCCAAGATCTCCAATACCCTATCTAGGTAAAAACACAAAAACCCTTGCTCCAATGAAGAGAGTCCAATAAGATAAGATCACACTAACAAGTACTCCTTGGCCTCATGCAAGGCATATCCTTTTCTCTTCCTCCTCATTAGGTACAACCCTATGGTTTGTCATGAAAACCTAACTCTTTACCTCCTTAGAGTAGAAACCATAACACCCTAGACTTCAAGAATGATCAAGACACCCTAGTTCCTGAAACGAGTGAAAAAGTAAAAAAATAGAATGAATAAAGGAGAAGAAGAGACTAATGTTTCTCCTACATCTCTAACTCAACTATAAATAAGAATAATCATAAGATTATCAATGATTTCATCATCTCTAATGTCTAACTCACAAGAACAAACCCAAGCATCTTATAAGAGCAAGCTCCCAACAATGGACATGTTATTTAAACATCATAACTTCTCCTAGGTTTTCCTCATGAGCACCAATGTCTTACTTCAAGAAGACAAGTCCAAATAAAAGAGCACAATAATGATGACAATTATGAAAGAACTATCTCATTCCTTTACATATAGAGAGGTAATGAAGGCCAACAATATGAAAGTGGGCCTAAAACCTTACAACCAACCTACTACAAACAAGTAATCCCACACATGTGAAGAACTCTTCCTATAGGTGACATATGTCAAGATCCAAGCTGACGAGGATCCACAAGGAAATATATAAGATAAGAGCACTCCTCATCCAAGGTCCAACAATCCTCCTCCAAGGGATCCAATCATCTAATCCCTCTTCAAGTCAATGTGCCATTTCTAGGTCCACCCACCTACATGTCCACTCCCTCAACCCAAGCTAGCATAAGTCAAGTACAAGCCTCTATGTAAGATTTCCAAGTATCCCCATGTTGCTTAGATGTCAATGCCTCTCCGTGGAATTCCAAATTCTCCAAAGACAATTGGATAGATGAAAAATTCATATATGTGTATAGGAGATGAATTTCAAGTACATACTTTTTGCTTCTTACAATAGGCTAGTACAACCCTCCGAGCTCTCCAAAAGCCTAGCCAGGTAAAACCACAAAAAACCTAGCTCCAACGAAGAGAATCCAATAAGAAAATATCACACTAACAATTCCTCCTTGGCCTCATGCAAGGAATCTCCTTTTTTCTTCCTCCTCAATAGTTACAACCCTAGGGTTTGTCATCAAAATCTAACTCCTTACCTCTTTAGAGTAGAAACCCTTGTTGAAGTTTTACTTATACAACTAGTAGTTACGATTCTTCTTTAATATTATAATCATTTATCACATTAGCTACATAAATAAGATCACTGAAATAGAGGCAATCAAAGAAACAATAGAGACACACAAATTATCCTCAGAAACCCTCATGGGGAAGAAAACCAAGAAAAACTTCCTCAATATAGATAGACAAAAAAAAACCCAGAAGATCCTCCTTTACTCCTTCACTAGGAAAGAGTAGCACACTACTTAACCAAGAGATACCAAGACATAGACCAAAACCCTCCTTGATGTCACCCCCATTTGTAGTAGGTTCTCCTTCAAGACTTGTGCACTGCAGAGCTAGATGGTGAGTGTGTCAAAATGAGGCGTTGGCCTCTCTTATAAATAGTGGTCTGGCCAGCCTATAATTAGGCCTGGGTCGATCTGTCATTTTACCCTCTTAATTTATATATAATTGTCAAGGTACAATAAGTCCGAATTTTTCTAAGGCACAATAGGGCCTAATTAAATATAATATAATAATATTATTCAACATTCCCTCTTAGGTATAATATTCTTTGAAGTTACAATATTTCAACACTCCCCCTTAACAAGAAGGGTATTCTACTGACAACATCAATAACAACTGACTGGACTCAATACAACATCAAGAGGAGGAGTCATCGTTATCAACATATGGAACATTGTATGTCATATCTATAGGTCATCAGAAGTTTTTCTCATCATCAACATCAGTAGAAACTTAACATCATCATCATCATATGCGACACAGAGCTGGAGTAACATCATCATTATCAACAACACGAAGCTGGAACGTCAACATCATCAACAACACGAAGTTGGAGCATCAAAATCAACAACACAAATATGGAACAACAATATCAATAGCACAAAGTTGGAACAACAACATCAACAACACGAAGTTGGAACATCAACATCAACAACACGAAGCTAGAACAACAACATCAATGGAAACATAATGAGATAGGAGCATCAAGAACAACAACAACAACAACTGTGGGCACTCTGACAGACTGTCCATCCAGACCTTACAGGATCTGTCCAGGGATAATAAAATCCACTAGGATATAAATCCTAACTGATTTTCCACACTACCGACCACAAAAATTATATACATACATATGCACTTTGATAGACCGTCCATCCATACCTCACAGGATATGTCCAGGGATGATCAATCCCCTAGGATATAAATACTAACTAAGCTACCCTGTTGGTGGTTAGGATATCATAGTATCATCAACATCACTCCCCCTTTTGAGAGAATTCCTTTAAGACTACACCAAGCTTGTCTCAAAATAACTCAAACTTCACACGAGACAAAGGCTTAGTCAACACATTTGGTACTTGCTCATCTGTGCCATCATACTAGAGATTCATTGCTCCCTTCTGTACCATGTCATAAATGTAGTGGTACCAAATCTCAATGTGCTTCATTTTATCATGGAACATTGGGTTCTCTATCATCTTTATGCAACTCTAGTTATCAAAAAAGATCACGATAGCATCCATCTCTAGGTCAAATAGACCTGTCAACAACTTTCGAAGCAATATGGCTTCACAACTGGTGGAGCATGCTGCAATGTACTCCGCTTCTGCCCTACTGAGAGAAATACTAGATTGGTTCCTTCTTTGCCATGAAGTCATAGTTGACCCCAAATTGAAACAACATCCTGAAGTGATTTTTCTGTTTGTATCCCTTCCATCCCAATCTGAATCAGTATAGCCATACAATCTGAAGTCACAATCTCCAGTATAATAGAGGCCATAGTCCAACGTACCCTTAAGGTATCTCATCACATGCTTTGCAGCTACAAGATGAACACATATGGGATCCACCAGATACTGACTCAAGGTATTCAAAGGAAAGCATATATCTGGTCCAATGTTCGTTAGATACATCAATGAACCAATCATCTATATGTATAGAGTAACATCAACTATTTTTGAGAAAGTTTCAACCAATAACTTCAGATTCGTCTCCATAGGGGTGGACATGGCTCTACAGTCCAACATGTCAAATCTCTTCATAATTTTCACAACATACTTTCCTTGATTAAGGAAAATCTCCTTTGGGCTCTGCCATACTTCAAGACCTAAGAAATAGTGCATTGGGCCTAGGTCCTTCATTTCAAATTCAGCGGAAAGCTTCTTCTTACAATATGTGATGAGATTTTCTTCATCTGTCAAGAATAAGTCATTCACATATATCAACAATATAACTGGTCCATCATTCTTATCCTTGAAGTAAAGGTTGGGATCAACTTTACTCTTTGTAAATCCCAAGCTCATCATAAAACTATCAATCCTGCCATACCAAGCTCTTGGAGCTTGCTTTAACTTGCAGACATGAGTATTCTTGTCATGTACTTTGAAACCAAATTTTCACATCACATTGTACCAACCTGGTACACTTTCTCATCTACAACTAAATTTTCATAATCATGTGTTGGTTCTATGTGCTTTATGCAAAGAACTATTTGTCTCACTGTCTGAGAGTATTGCCTCTACTTTTTGTTTTGCAACTGTTCCTTCTAGAACCGAGACTCTGCACCTGCAACTGCTATTTTTGAAGCTGAGAATGACTTCTCCATTCCCACTATAATTGTTGCATTATGATATTATCTCCTCTACTCTACCATGACAACAACTTCATCTGAAACTAAGAGTGGATAAATAACTGATACTGAGAGTAACTCTTCTTCTTTCATGGAGGTAACTCTATCTTCTATAGTCACGTCTCCATGGCCCAACTCATGTACTGCACCAACTAGCACTAGATATAACTCAATATCAAATACATGGATTGTCATACCTTCTCCCTCTAAATCCCATACTGTTTCGACTTCTTTTAATGAATCATGTTATTTCTATATATACTTTTTTGATTACTAGAGCAAGTGTCTCATCATAGTCTTCTCCCTCTTGCTAGGAGAATTATCTAGACACAAATCAAGCTTATGCATCTCTATGAATGGTCCTAGGAAGGATGCTCCTCCTTACTAGATCGTGAGGCTTGACTCCCCCTGAACTCTAGCTCTTTCTGAGATGGTACTTGGTGGGGCCTCCTGCCTCACCACTGATGGATCCATCTGCTTCTCATGATATGGTTCTTCAATGCTATATGGTTTTGTTTTTTTCATCCTACAAAGTGTCATGGGACCATATTGGTCTCTTCCTGTTTACTGCAATGGTTTTGGGTAGGTCCTTATGCCTCTACTATTTTTTTCTGCTCCCTCTGAGCCTTGATTTCTTCTGAGTCTACAAAAACTTCAGAGTCTCTGTATGATATACTTAGTGTTGAATACCAAGTCTTAATATGAAAAGTTGATTCAGAATTCAAATGAATTATGCTTCCCATCAAGGTGGCTTCATTATCCATTGACCAAGTCTACCGTGAGTTCTATTCTAATGTTCAATCATCTTTGGAGCCTTCTTCCCATTACAATAAATCTCCATATGGCATACTATGTATCTCAAAAAGTATCTTGTTCTTCATCTTCTTTGGTGCGTGGATGTATATGGTCATCTATACAACTTGGATAGTCTTCTCCATGTCTCATCTAATATGTTGTCACCTGCAACAGTCACTATATCTCCCTCAAGGTTATCACCTGTGACCTAGCCAGAATAAGAGAAACATGGGAGAAACAATAGACAAGAATAACACTCTTTATAATAATAATAAAAACAATAGTGAGAACGATCGTCATAGTAGCTCCTTCGGGTCTATCACTTGTGAACTGCCTGAAACAAGGGTAAAAAGTAAGAAATACAATAATAAGGAACGAGAGAAACACTCTTCTAGTGTTGTGATCAATCATTCCCCCATGGTAACCTAGAAACAAAACAAGAAGTTTCTCCTAGAGGAGATGTTAGTTGTATCTAGTAAATTATTATTGTAAGCATTTATCTCAATAGTGCTCACATGCTACCAAGTATTTTCTTCAACCCGTCCTCTGTACTAAGATAATATGATTTCTTCACATAAAGGTGGGTTAGAGAACAAACTCTATAATCTCAACTTTAATCAATCTAATACTTTGACTTTAATTTTGACCAATGATTAGTATGATAGTCATAAATTCAACAGATCAAAATACAACCTAGATGTTCATAAAATCACAATAATTCCATAACAAATAGAGGCATATCAAATTAATCAAACATGGGGTGCATTGTTCCTTTGAATGTGCTATATATGAGATCCTTCTAGATCTACAATTGTTGTTTAGAAAAAAATTATCCTTTCTCCCGCAAATACCCTTTAGAATAATGATATAGTTTAAACATATTTAAGTACATACCTATGATAGTAACGACATGTAGTGGCACCATTTGGTAGCAGCAACAAGAAATAACGAACCTTTAAAACTTCAAATATGCTTCAACTTGTAACTTAAAGTTAGTTGGATATTTGCTAGGGTAAGGCGCACCGGGACAATAAAAATCAGTCCCAACACTTCACAAAAACTTTCACTGCAACTGGTGTTGCAATTGGAATGAAGGAACTGTCACTGCAACTGGTGTTGCAACTGGAATGAAGGAACTGACACTGCAACTACAACTGATACTGCAACTGCAACTATTACTTCAACTTTCAACTGCAACTATTACTTCAACTTGCAACTGCAACTACAACTTAGGGTTTTATGAGGAAACCCTAATTTTTTCAAACTTCATATTACAAAATTCTGATCCAGGGACTAGATGCACCCTCCTAGGGTGAAATCCTAGATGTGGTCACTTCCCCCAATATCCTCCTTAAACATAGAAAATTTCACACTTAGGGTTTATGCAAAAACCGTAATTCTGCAACAGCTGCAATACTGAAAACTAGATTGTGAGTTGGTCTCTTTTAGGCATGCTTTGATACCATGTTGAAGTTTTACTTATACAACTAGAAGTTGCGATTATTCTTTAATATTATAATAATTTAGCACATTAGTTGCGTAAATAATACCATTGAAAGAGATGCAATCATAGAAACAATAGAGACACACATATTATCGTGGGAAACCCTCATGGGGAAGAAAACCCAACAAAACTTCCTCAATATAGATAGACCAGAAACAAAGCAAAATATCCTCCTCTACTCCTTCACTAGGAAAGAGTAGTGCACTTCTTAACCAAGAGATACCAAGACATAGACCAAAACCCTCCTTGACGTCACCCCAGTTGCAGTAGGTTCTCCTCCTAGACTTGCGCACTGCAGAGATAGATTGTGAGTGTGTCCAAATGAGGTGTTGGCCTCTCTTATAAATAGTGGTCTAGCCATCATATAATTAGGTTTGGGCCGACGTGTCACTTTACCCTCTTAATTTATATTTAACTGTGAAGGCATAATAGGACCGAATTTTTCTAAGGCACAATAGGTCCTAATTAAATATAATATAATAATATTATTCAACATTCCCTCTTAGGTAGAATATTCTTCGAAGTTACAATATTTCAACAACCTTGACACCCTAGACTTCAAGAATGCTAAAGAAATCCTAGTGCCTAAAATGAGTGAAAAAGTAAAAAATAGAATGAATAAAGGAGAAAAAGAGACTAATGTTGCTCCTCCTACATCTCTAACTCAATTTTAAATAAGAATAAGCATAGTATTATCAATGATTTCGTCATCTCCAATGTCTACCTCAATGCCCTCCTGTGGAATGCCAAATTCTCCAAAGACAATTTTGGATAGCTTAAAGCTTCCTATATATGTATAGGAGATGAAGTTCAAGTACATACTTTTGGCTTCTTACTATAGGCCAATACATCCCTCCGAGCTCTCCAAAACCCTAGCCAAGTAAAAACTAAAAAACCCTAGCTCCAACGAATAAGATAAGATCACATTAAGAAGTCCCCCTTCACCTCATGCACGACATCTCCTTTTCTCTTCCTCCTCATTAGGTACAACCCTAGGGTTTGTCATGAAAACCTAACTCCTTACCTCCTTAGAGTAGAAACCCTAACACCCTAGACTTCAAGAATGCTCAATAAACCCTAGTGCCTGAAACAAGTGAAAAATTAAAAAATAGAATGAATATAAGAGAAGAAGAGACTAATGTTGCTCCTCCTACATCTCTAACTCAATTTTAAATAAGAATACGAATAATATTATCAATGCTTTCATCATTTCCAATGTCTAACTCACAAGAACAAACCCAAGCATCTTAAAGGATCAAGCTCCCAACAATGGACATGTTCTTTAAACATCATAACTTCTCCTAGGTTTTCCTCATGAACACAAGTGTCTTACTCCAATAAGACAAGTACAAAGAAAAGAGCACAATGATGATGAAAATATGAAAGATCTATCTCATTCCTTTACATATAGAGAGGTAATGAAGGCCAACAATATGAAAGTGTACCTAAAACCTTACAACCAACCTACTACAAACAAGTAAGCCCACACATGTCAATAACTCCTCCTACAAGTGACATATGCCAAGCTCCAAGGTGATGAGGATCCACAAGAAAATCTCTAAGAAAAGAGCAGTCCTCATCCAAGGTCCAACACTCCTCATCCAAGGGATCCAATCATCCAATACCTCTTCAAGTCAATGTGCCATTTCTGGGTCCACCCACCTAAATTTTCACTCTCTCGACCCAAACTAGCATAAGTCAAGTACAAGCCTCTATGTAAGAGATCCAAGTAGCACCGTGTTTCTTAGATGACAATGCCCCTCCCGTGGAATGCCAAATTCTCCAAATACAATTTTGGATAGTTGAAAACTTCATATATATGTATAGTATATGAAGTTCAAGTACATACTTTTGGCTTCTTACTATAAGCTAGTACAAACATTTGAACTCTCCAAAACCCTATCCAAGGACAAACAAAAAAACCCTAGCTCCAACGAAGAGACTCCAATAAGATAAGATCACACAACATGTCCTCCTTAGCCTAATGCAAGGAATCTCCTTTTCTCTTCCTCCTCATTAGGTACAACCCTAGGGATTTTCATGAAAACCTAACTCCTTACCTCCTTAGAGTAGAAACCTTAACACCCTAGACTTCAAGAATGCTCAAGAAAACCTAGTGCCTAAAATGAGTGAAAAAGTAAAAAATAGAATGAATAAAGGAGAAAAATAGACTAATGTTGCTCCTCCTACATATCTAACTCAATTGTAAATAAGAATAAGCATAATATTATCAATGATTTCATCATCTCCAATGTCTAACTCACAAGAACAAACCCAAGCATATTACAAGAGCAAGCTCCCAACAAGGACATGTTCTTTAAACATCATAACTTCTCCTAGCTTTTCCACACGAACACTAGTGTCTTAATACAAGAATGTAAGTACAAAGAAAAGAGAATAATGATGATTAAAATTATGAAAGATCTATCTCATTACTTTACATATAGAGAGGCAATGAATTCCAACAATACGAAAGTGGGCCTAAAACCTTACAACCAACCTACTACAAACAAGTAATCCCACACATGTGAAGAACTCCTCCTACATGTGACATATGTCAAGCTCCAAGGTGATGAGAATCCCCAAGAAAATATCTAATACAAGAGCACTCCTCATCCAAGGTCCAACACTCCTCCTCCAAGAGATCCAATCACCCAATGCCTCTTCAATTCAATGTGCCATTTCTGGGTCCACCCACCTACATGTCCACTCCCTCAACCCAAGCTAGCATAAGTCAAGTACAAGCCTCTATGTAAGATATCCAAGTAGCCCCATGTTGCTTAGATGTCAATTCCCTCCCGTGGAATGACAAATTCTCCAAATACAATTTTGGATAGCTGAAAACTTCATATATATGTATTGGATATGAAGTTCAAGTATGTACTTTTCACTTCTTACTATAATCTAGTACAATCCTCTGAGCTCTCCAAAACCCTAGCTAGGGAAACAAACAAAAACCCTAGCTCCAACTAAGAGACTCCAATAAGATAATATCTCACTAACAAGTCCTCCTTGGACTCATCCAAGGCATCTCCTTTTATCTTCCTCCTCATTAGTTACAACCCTAAGGTTTTTCATGAAAACCTAACTCCTTGCCTCGTTAGAGTACAAACCCTAACACCCTAGACTTCAAGAATGCCCAAGAAACCCTATTGCCTGAAACGAGTGAAAAGGTAAAAAATAGAATGAATAAAGGAGAAAAAGAGACTAATGTTTCTCCTCCTACATCTCTAACTCAATTTTAAATAAGAATAAGCATAATATTATCAATGATTTCATCATCTCCAATGTGTAACTCACAAGAACAATCCCAAGCATCTTACAAGAGAAAGCTCCCAACAAGGATGTGTTATTTAAACATCATAACTTCTCCTAGGATTTCCTCATGAACATCAGGGTCTTACTCCAATAATAAAAGTACAAAGAAAAGAGCACAATGATGATACATCGACGGTTCCTCAATCCAAGTCTCGATTTTCATTTTATGCCTAGTTGCAAGTCGCATGCCAAACCATTTCGGGGACTCTTGGCCAATTCCTCCTCGGGGCATAAAAACATAACAAAGCATCATTTTTGAGTTGTTTGAGATGTTGAAATATTTTTTAGGCATGGACAAGGTGACCACATTGTCCATCAACTCCCGAGGCATGGTTTCATAAATTGGATCCTTTAATCCAAATGTTGCATCGCTTCTTACTCAATAAGACCCTAGTTCTCAAAATCGATGAATAAAGAAACTTCTAAGGAATGGAACCAATGAGTGAGGGGTTATTTAGCTGAAATACTATGCTAGGAATCCAACAGAGTCGACGGTTCCTGAATCCGAGTCTCAGTTTTTGTTTTATGCCCAATTGCAAGTCGCATCCCAAACCATTTCGGGGACTCTTGGCCAATACCTCCTTGGAGGATAAAAATATAATGGGGAAACATTTTTGAGTTCCGTGAGATGTTATAATATTTTTTAGGCATGGTCTAAGTGACCACTTTGTCCATCCTCTCCTGAGGCACGGTTTCATAAATTTGACCCCTTAATCTAAATGTTGCATTGCTTCTAACTAAGCAAAACCCTAGTTCTCGAAATCGACGAGTAAGGAAACTTATAAGGCATGGAAACCGAGAGTGAGGGGTGTTATAGATTAAATCATATGAAAATAATATAACATAATTGATGGTTCCACAATAAGAGTCTCGATTTTCATTTTATGCACAGTTTAAGCCGCATCCCAAACCATTTCAGGGACTCTTGGCCAATAACTCCTTGGGGCATAAACACCTAACAAAGCAACAATTTTGTGTTTTGTGAGATGCCACAAGATTTTTTAGGCATGGAATAGGTGACCACATTATCCATACACTCCTGAAACATGATTTCATAAATTGGACCCCTAAATCCAAAAGTTGCATTGCTTCCTACTGGGCAAAATGCTAGTTCTCAAAATCGATGAATAAAGAAACCTATGAGACATGGGACCCGAGAGTGAGGGATGCTCTAGCTAAAATTGTATGGCAAGAAACCAACAGAGTCAACAGTTTTGTAATACAAGTCTCGGTTTTCATTTTATGCCCAGTTGAAATCCACATCCTAAATAGTTTCAGGGACTCTTGGCCAATTCCTCCTTGGGGCATCAAAACCTAACAAAGCAACATTTTTGAGTTCTATGAGATGTTGCAAGCTTGTTTAGGCATGGAATAGGTGACCACATTTTCCATATGCTTCTGAGGCACAAATTCATAAATTGGACCCCTTATTTGAAATGTTGCATTGCTTCTTACTAGGCGAAACCCTAGTTCTCGAAATCGATGAATAAAGCAACCTTCAATGCATGGAACCTAGGAGTGATGTGTTCTCTAGCTGAAATCATATGCTAGGAATCCAAAGGAGTCAACGTTTCCTCAATCCGAGTCTCATTTTTTGTTTTATGCGCAGTTGCAAGACGCATCCTAAATCATTTTGGGAACTCTTGGCCAATTCCTCCTTGGGGCATAAAAGCCTAACGGAGAAACATTTTTGAGTTTCGTGAGATGCTACAAGATTTTTTAGGAATGAAATAGGTGACCACATTGTCCATATTCTCCCAAGGCATGGTTTCATAAATTGGACCCCTTAATCCAAATGTTGCATTGCTTCTTACTAGGAAAAACCCTAGTTCTCAAAATCAATGAATAAAGAAACCTATGAGGCATGGGACCCGAGAGTGAGTGATGCTCTAGCTGAAATCATATGCCAGGAAACCAACGAAGTCGATTGTTCTGCAATACAAGTTTTCTTTATATTCCCAATTGCATGCCGCATCCCAAACCATTTTGGGGACTCTTGGCCAATTCCTCTTTGGGGCATAAAAACCTAACGAAGCAACATTTTTGAGTTTCATGAGATGTTGCAATATTTTTTAGGCATGGACTATGTGACCACATTGTCCATCCACTCCTGAGGCACGATTTCATAAATTTGACCCCTTTATCAAAATGTTGCATTGCTTCTTACTGGGCGAAACCCTAGTTCTCAAAATCGATGAATAAAACAACCTCAGAGGCATGGGACCCAAGAGTGAGGGGTGATCTAGCTTAAATCGTATGCTGAGAATCCATCAGAGTCGACAGTTCCTCAATCCAAGTCTCAATTTTTTTTTTATGCGTAGTTGCAAGCCACATCCCAAACCATTTTGGGGACTCTTGGCCAATTCCTCCTTGGGGCATAAAAACCTAACGAAGAAAAATTTTGAATTCTATGAGATGCTACAAGATTGTTTAGATATGGAATAGGTTACCACATTGTCTATCCACTCCCAAGGAACAGTTTCATAAATTGGACCCCTAAATCGAAATGTTTCATTGTTTCTTACTAGGCGAAACCCTAGTTCTCTAAATCGATGAATAAAACAACCTTTGAGGCATGGGACCTGGGAGTGAGGGGTTATTTAGGTGAAATCATATGCCACGAATCCAATGGAGTTTATAGTTTCTCAATCCAAGTCTCATTTTTTGTTTTATGCCCAGTTTCAAGTCACATCCCAAACCATTTCAAGGACTCTTGGCCAATTCCACTTCGAGGAATAAAAACCTAACATCGCAACATTTTTGAGTTTTGTGAGATGTTGTAGTCTTGTTTAAGCATGAACTAGGTGACCACGTTGTTCATCCTCTCCCGAGGCATGGTTTCATAAATTGGACCCCTTAATCCAAATGTTACATTGGTTCTTACAGAGACAAACCCTAGTTCTCGAAATTAATGAATAAAGAAACTTCATAGGCATGGGACCCAAAAGTGAGGGGTGCTCTAGCTGAAATCCTATCCCAAGAATCCAACAGAGTCGATGGTTCCTCAATTTGAGTCTCAGTTTTTGTTTTATGCCCAGTTTCAAGTCGTATCCCAAACCATTTCGGGGACTCTTGGCTAATACCTTTAAAAACCTAAAGGAGCATCATTTTAGAGTTCCATGAGATGCTTCAAGCTTGTTTATGCATGGACTAGGTTACCACATTGTCCATCCACTCCCGAGGCATGGTTTCATAAATTGGACCCCTTAATCCAAATGTTGCATTGTTTCTTATTAGGAGACACCCTAGTTCTCGAAATCGATGAATAAAGAAACCTCTGAGTCATGGGACCCAAGAGTGAGGGGTGTTCTTGCTGAAATCATATTCTATGAATCAAACAAAATCAATGTTTCCACAATACAAGTCTCGATTTTAGTTTTATGCCCAATTGCAAGCCACATCCCAAACCATTTTGGGGACTCTTGGCCAATTCCTCCTTGGGGCATAAAAACCTAACAAAGCAACATTTTTGAGTTCCATGAGATGTTGCAAGATTGTTTAGGCATGGACTAGGTGACCACTTTGTCCATCGTATCCCAAGGCACGGTTTCATAAATTGGACCCCTTAATCCAAATGTTGCATTGCTTCTTACTAAGAAAAACCCTAGTTCTCGAAATCGATGAATAAAGAAACCTCTGAGGCATGGGACCTGAGAGTGAGGGGTGCTCTAGCTGAAATTGTATGCCAAGAATCCAACAAAGTCACCGGTTCCTCAATCCGTGTCTCAATTTTCATTTTATGCCCAGTTGCAAGTCACATCCCAAACCATTTTAGGGACTCTTGGTCAATTCCTCCTCGAGGCATAAAAACCTAACATAACAAAATTTTTGAGTTCCATGAGATGTTTCAAGCTGGTTTAGGTATGGAATATGTGACCACATTGTCCATCTTATCCCGAGGCACGGTTTCATAAATTGGACCCCTTAATCCAAATGTTGCATTTCTTCTAATTGAACAAAACACTAGTTCTCGAAATCGATGAATAAAGAAACTTCCGAGGCATGGGACCCAAGAGTGAGGGGTGATCTACCTAAAATCCTATTCCAGGAATCCAACAAAGTCGACGTTTCCTCAATTCGAGTCTCATTTTTTGTTTTATGCCGAGTTGCAAGTCCCATCCCAAACCATTTCGAGGACTCTTTCCCAATACCTCCTTGTGGGATAAAAACCTAATAGAGCAACATATTTTATTTCCGTGAGATGCTGCAAGATTTTTTAGGCATGGTCTAAGTGACCACTTTGTCCATCTGCTCCCGAGGCATGGTTTCATAATTTGGACCCCTTAATACAAATGTTGCATTGCTTCTAACTGAGCAAAACCCTATTTCTCGAAATCAATGAGCAAAGCAACTTTTGAGGCATGGAATCCGAGAGTGAGGGGTGCTCTAGCTGAAATCCTATGTCAGGAATCCATCGGATTCGACGGTTCCTCAATCTGAGTCTCTATTTTTGTTTTATGCGCAGTGGCAAGTCACATCCCAAACCATTTTAGGGGCTCTTGGCCAATACCTCATTGGGGCATAAAAACCTAATGGATAAGCATTTTTGAGTTCTGTGAGATGTTGCAAGCTTGTTTAGGCATGACTAGATGACCACATTATACATCCTCTCTCGAGGCATGGTTTCATAAATTGGACCCCTTAATCCAAATGTTGCATTGCTTCTAACTGAGAAAAACCCTAGTTCTTGAAATCAATGAGTAAATCAAATTCATAGGCATGGCACCCAGGAGTGAGGGGTACTCTAGCTGAAATTCTATGCTAGGAATCCATCATAGTCGACAGTTCCTCAATATGAGTCTTGGTTTTTGTATATGCGCAGTTGCAAGTCGCATCCCAAACTATTTCAGGGACTCTTGGCCAATACCTCATTGGGGCATAAAATCCTAACGAATCAACATTTTTGAGTTCTGTGGGAGGATGCAAGCTTGTTTAGGCATGGACTATGTGACCACATTGTCCATTTTCTCCCGAGGCATGGTTTCATAAATTGGACCCCTTAATCCAAATGTTGCATTGCTTTAATGTATTCAAGGTTGGGCACTCCATATGCACAATAGCATGTCTAGTAAGTGCATATTGTTTGACATAAACATGCAAATGCTTTCTTTGGAAGGATTGACATTTAGATGTGGTCTAGTTGAATAAGTTTCGAGACCATATTCATAATTACCTATAGACTAGTTAATTCTCAAAGAACCTTTGAAGCATATTACAGTGCCAAAATGTCCTAGAAAAAAATTCATTTGTGAAATATAAGAGAGAAAGATATATAGACCAGTTAAATATCAAAGGATCTTCGAGGTAAACATAATCATATACAGAAAAAAATGGAGAGGGTTGGCACTTACGGTTATGTAATAGAATTTACAGTTGATAGTTAAATTGTATAATGAATTTTTTTATGATCTTTACTAAAGTTTATTGGAATTGTTGCATGTTTTACATCATTGGAATGCCATCTTATTTGTAACTTATTTGAAATTTTATTATGGTATGTGCACTTTGATATGATGCAATATGATTATGGTATGTGTTGCATCCCAACCCATTTCGGGGACTCTTGGCCAATTCCTCCTTGGGGCATAAAAACCTAACAAAGCAACATTTTTGAGTTCCATGAGATGTTGCAATCTTGTTTAGGCATGGACTAGGTGACCACTTTGTCCATCTACTCCCAATGCATGGTTTCATAAATTGGACCCCTTAATCCAAATGTTGCATTGCTTCTTAATGAGAGAAACCCTAGTTCTCGAAATCGATGAATAAAACAAACAACGAGGCATGGGACCCGATAGTGACGGGTGCTATAGCTAAAATCGTATTCCAAGAATCCAACAGAGTCATGGGTTCCTCAATCTGAGTCTCAGTTTTCATTTTATGCCTAGTTGCAAGTCGCATCCCAAACCATTTTAGGGACTCTTGGTCAATTCCTCCTTGGGGCATGAAAACCTAATAGAGCAACATTTTTGAGTTCCATGAGATGTTGCAAGCTTGTTTAGGTATGGAATACATGACCACATTGTCCATCTTCTCCCGAGGAACGGTTTCATAAATTGGACCCCTTAATCAAAATTTTGCATTTCTTCTTATTGAACAAAACATTAGTTCTCGAAATAAATGAATAAAGAAACTTCCGAGCATGGGACCCAGTAGTGAGGGGTACCCTAACTAAAATCCTATTCCAGGAATCCAACAAAGTTGACATTTCCTCAATTCGAGTCTCAGTTTTTGTTTTATGCCCAATTGCAAGTCACATCCCAAACCAGTTCGGGGACTCTTTGCTAATACCTCCTTGGGGGATAAAAACCTAACAAAGCAATATTTTTTAGTTCTGTGAGATGCTACAAGCTTGTTTAGGCATGTTCTAAGTGTCCACTTTGTCCATCTTCTCGCGAGGCATGATTTCATAATTTGGACCCCTTAATACAAATGTTGCATTTCTTCTAACTGAGCAAAACCCTAGTTCTCAAAATCAACGAGTAAAGCAACTTCCAAGGCATGGCATCCGGGAGTGAGGGGTGCTCTAGCTGAAATATTATGTCAGGAATCCATCAGAGTCGATGGTTCCTCAATCCGAATCTTGATTTTCATTTTATGCACAGTTGCAAGTCACATCCCAAACCATTTTAGGGACTCTTGGCCAATACCTCATTGGGGCATAAAAACCTAATGGATCGACATTTTTGAGTTTCATGAGATGCTGCAAGCTTGTTTAGGCATGGCATAGATGACCACATTATCCATCCTCTCTCGAGGACCCCTTAATCCAAATGTTGCATTGCTTCTAATTGAGAAAAACCCTAGTTCTTGAAATCAATGAGTAAAGAAAATTCATAAGCATGGCACCTGAGAGTGAGGGGTTCTCTAGCTGAAATCCTATGCTAGGAATCCATCATATTCGACAATTCCTCAATCTGAGTCTTAGTTTTTGTTTTATGTGCAATTGCAAGTCACATCCCAAACTATTTCAGGGACTCTTGGCCAATACCTCCTTGGGGCATAAAAACCTAACGAATCAACATTTTTGAGTTCTGTGGGATGGTGCAAGCTTGTTTAGGCATGGACTATGTGACCACATTGTCTATTTTCTCCTGAGGCATGGTTTCATAAATTGGATCCCTTAATCCAAATGTTGCATTGCTTTAATGTATTCAAGGTTGGGCACTCCATATGCACAAGAGAAAGTCTAGAAGTGAATATTGTTTGACATAAACATGCAAATTCTTTCTTTGGAAGGATTGGGATTTGGATGTGGTCTAGTTGAATAAGTTTCAAGAGCATCTTCATAATTACCTATAGACTAGTTAATTCTCAAAGGACCTTTGAAGCATATTATAGTGCCAAAATGTCCTAGAAAAAAAATCATTTGTGAAATATAAGAGAATAAGATATATAGACCAGTTAAATAACAAAGGATCTTCAAGGTAAACATAATCATATATAGCACAAAATGGAGAGGGTTGGAACTTACGGTTATGTAATAGAATTTACAGTTGATAGTTAAATTGTATAACAATTTTTTTTATGATCTTTACTAAGGTTTATTGGAATTGTTGCATGTTTTACATCTTTGGAATGAAATCTTATTTGTAACTTATTTGAAATTTTATTATGGTGTGTGCACTTTGATATGATGTAATATGATTATGGTATGTGCCACATCCCAAACCATTTCAGGGACTCTTGGCCAATTCCTCCTTGGGACATAAACACCTAACAAAGCAACATTTTTGAGTTCCATGAGATGTTGCATTCTTATTTAGGCATGGGCTAAGTGACCGCTTTGTCCATTTTCTCCCGAGGCACGGTTTCATAAATTGGAGCCCTTAATCCAAATGTTGCATTGCTTCTTACTGAGAGAAGCCCTAGTTCTCGAAATCGATGAATAAAGAAACCTCTGAGGCATGGGACCCGAGAGTGAGGGGTTCTCTAGCTGAAATTGTATGCCAAGAATCCAATAGAGTAACCAATTTCTCAATCCAAGTCTCGATTTTCATTTTATGCCCAGTTGCAAGTCGCATCCCAAACAATTTTAGGGACTCTTGGTCAATTCCTCCCCGGGGCATAAAAAATTAACAAAGCAACATTTTTGAGTTCCATGAGATGTTTCAAGCTTGTGTAGGTATGGAATACAAGACTGTTGGCCCTTGACCAAGTTTTGAGGAATACTTGGTCATATTTGACCGTTTTTGGGACTTCAATAGCCTGTCGAAGACAAAGTGCCAAGTGAAGTAGAGATCACAGAATCTCAGCCCACTTTGGGTCCTTTTTGGGTTTTTGGGATTATGTAATGAGAAAGGGATGTCGGCCCATGGGTTTAACCATGTTTAGGCCCACTTTTGTAATATATAAATAAGTATCTTAGTGATGTAAGAAAGAGAGGGGGGTTGATGAGAAGCTAAGTGATAGATTGGCATCTATGTGATTAACTTGTAGAGCTGAGTGCAAGTGTTGTAAGTGTTGAGTGAACAAATTGTAAGAAGGATCTATGCTATATCTACTCGGGGAAGGAGGATCTGGTGAGGTGCGCGTAGATCTCATGTCCTACACGGAGTAAGGTTTTGATAGCTCTGTGCTATAACCTGATTTACTGAAGCTAATAAAGAAGAAGAGTTGGTGGACATAGCCCCAGCGTGGGGGTGAACCACGTAAATATTGTGTGCTATGCTTTATGCTTATTCTTAGATGTTGTGCATTGCTAAGTGATTAGACGAGATTAGATAGATCTATTCATGATTTTTTCTTCCAAGATGTGAATGTATGATAGATATGATGTGTGTGAAGATGATTAGTGCTAATCTACAGGTCTGATCTACTTTACTGTTGCTAAGTGCTGAGATATCTTAGATCTAAATGAATACTGCGATGCTTTGTACTTTCTGTGAAGTATAATAAGGAATGTATATTAATGTATGACCTATGTTGAGTGCCTTCTAAGTGTTGTAATCACAGAGCTGTGTCCCAGCTAAGGTTGCAGACACCTGAGTCTTGCAACCACCCCCGCCTCTACCTTAGGTGAGACTTCATTTGCTTTGCAGCTGTTGCCGAAAGGGCCGATAGTTAGGGTTTTGTTGGTGCATTGTTGTAGCATTGAACCCCGAGTCTACCCCTGTGCCAACAAATGGTTCCATTGTCGGGACTTGAAACTGTGATTGCTAGGAACTAAGGGAGAAGAAGATTTGTGCAAAGATTCATCCTGAAACTATGGAAGCTCTGTGCAAAGATCTGTTCCCTAGTGCGCAGTATTCCACTTGATCTGAAAAGCTCTGTGCTAAAGAAATAAGACAGATATGAAGAAAAGAAGCAAGATATGAACACTTTGTGCTCTAGGAAAGGTTAAAGAGGAAGTTTCTGAAGAAAAGAGGTAAGATTTGTAAGCTCTATGCTCTGATAAAGGTAAGAATAGTTAAAAGTTTTAGATCTGGAATCTTTGTGCTCTACAGAAGTAAAATAAGTGAAATTTTTTGTTTCTAGAGTATGGATCTAGGTATGGTTGATATATTTTGTCCTAGCTTGAAAACTTGGGCTATGATAGATGAAATAAAACTTGATATGAATAGATATGATAAATACAATGATAGATATGTTATACCTATGCATAGAAAGAATGTTTGGACTAACAAGTGGATGTAGGATCCTCAAAAGAATTTTTTACAAGATAGCCACTGTGACCCTAGTGCGCAGTACAAAAAAGGTTGGGGATCATTTAAAAGAAATAGATGATTGAACCTATGTTACAGTTGTAGAAGACTAGGACATCTAGATAAGGAATGCCCTGGTGGAAGATCTAGTTGTCTCTGTTGCAAAGCTTTGGATAATGAAGTATTGGATTGCCCTAGAATGATTGCTAAGCATGAAAGAATGAATGAAGGAAATCCTAAGGCAGATCCAGAAATAACAGAACCCCAGAGAGAATCAGACAAGATATTACTACAAATACAAGACACCTTGAATGACCACCGACATGTTATATTATAATAGGTCTTTAACAAGAAAGAATGCATCGAGGTAAGAATAGGATACTTCGACATTGACTTTGTTTTGGATGAGGAAACAAAGGTGAACGTGATGACATAAAGAACTTGGGAAGCTATAGGGAGGCCTGTTATGACCCCTTCACTGAGTGGAATAGGGTTATTCAGAGGGAAACTGGTAAGCTTATGTGGAAGTCTCACTCAGATATCTACGAATGCTAATGGAACCTCGACAGAGGAAGATTTTGAGATTATCAACTTTATTGAGGACAACGCTTCGTCTACTATGCTACTTGGAAATCCTTGGATTGAAAGAGATACTATGTTTTAGAACAGTAGAAACAAGAGTTAAAAGAGTTCATGGCCAAAAGGATCACATAGTTGATTGAAGAATAGGAGAATAGATCGAAGATATGTCACACTTGAGACCTCAATGTCGAAGCTGAAAGAATTCCAGAGGACTCACAGAAGACTGAAATTTCTATCTCAAATAAAGAAGAGATGTTATACCAGAACCCTAAAAGAGAACCTCAGCAGAGTGAAGTAACTATGAATCAAAACATAAAAAGATAGACCGAGTTGAATATTACTGGGAAGAAGGCTAGAAAGTTAAATAAAAAGAGGGCGAAGATTGAAAAGTTACAGAAGATTCCAGATAGAACATCGCAGAAAGAAAACTTACAGAATGGGAGATTCGCCAAGATATCAGAACCATGACCTATGAAATTTCACTTTGACGAAGTGATATAGTCATTGGACCAATCTACCCGTTCGAATTCCTCCCCAAACAGACAGAAAAGCATTAAAGGATCACCACTAGATCGTTGGACAGTGCCAGAACGGATAGAACGAAGTTAATGGAGGACCCATACCCGTTGCAAGTAGACCATTGCTGAGATTACCTATTTATCTCATCGTGCCATGCCCGAAGAACACTTTTTCCAACTGAGAATTTGAAGCTCACAGACTAGTGATTTCATACAGTGGTTATTACGATCTGGTTAGCCATCCGAGTGCAGTATTTGAGACCATTGTGAACCCCGATTTTTTTTTTTTTTCCCTGAGCACATATGTTCGACGAATTTAGCGCAACCAAAGAATCTATAAGAGAGGCACTCGCTAGCTTCATAACTGAAAGAGTCATTTTGGAATGAGGGTTGTCTATAGGTTTACAGGCATCATCGACGAGAGGAGTGCAAGCCTCCTCGTCGACTTTCGAGCAGGAACATCCCGACCTGGCGTAGAATGCAGAACCAAACATAAAGATGATATGACCAATGCGAAGTTGGTTCCATCCATATTACCTTCTTACATGGCACCTTTGAGCAGTGTGATCAACAAAGACAGTGTTCCTAGAGACTTCGAGTACACTCTAGTCACTGCATACCTTCCGAAAGGGGTATGCACAATTTGCGTAGATCAAGACAAGGTTGAAACATTGAAATTTAGTGACTTAAACTTGGGTGACCAGAAGTTTTATGGCATGCTCGCCCCTTATAAATATCTGACGAAGACAAAGGGCAATAATTCAAAGATTGTCCCCCAACAATGGACCATGGACCTCGCGCAGTCCACTCTGCTCAACATTATGAAGATACCGCACTTCGACAGACACCAGGAGGTGAATGGTTGTGTAAAGATACTACTAGCGAGTTACCATGGAGGATACTTATGGTTGAACCGTTGCATCACAATTGATCTAGCTCTGATCAATAGGATCATAGGTCTTAACATGCAAGGCTCTGATCCCCATGATTACTATCCTAGAAAGACCATGGACCGTGCTCTTGCTCAGAAGATCAAAGAAGCTTATGGCATTGTTGAGAAAGGAGCCCGAGGCTAAAATGTAACCTCTATTCAGAGTGGCGCAGTGCGCCTTGCATGCCAGCTGATTGCAGGCAAGCTAGTTTGCAAGAATTGACCCACACAAGTATTCAGCTTTGTAGTTGACCTCGCAGGCAAGTGCGCAGAGGGACTATAGATGAACTGGGTGAAGTACCTGGTGAATCAGCTCAAAATCAATCGCAGAGAAGCCCAGGATTAGGGGCATGAATTTCACTTTAGCTGGCTTTTCATACTTATAGCCTTCGTCGCATGGGAGCTACCGAAGATGCAACCTTCCCGGACCTCGACCCTTTTGATCCCTTAGCCGCGAAGTTCAGTACCTTATGGTACTCGAATGATATGAGAAAACAATGGAAATCCAATGTCGTATTCCATAGTTACTACAACCAGTTGAAGCTCTCCATGCAGTTCGAGCCTCAGATAACCCCGAATACCCTTCAAGTTTAGGCCCTTAATGAAGTTCAACGCGGACCACCACTTCATGTATATAACATCGCGCGCTGATGAGAAAAAATAATAGCTTCAGTCTTATTATAAGCTGACAGAAGATGACCTAGAGGAGATAACCAAGGAATGGTCGGCAGACCTCCTTGTTTTAGCAGACCCACAAAATTGTCCGACATCGACAACCCAGAAGCTGTGCAGGATAGACCTGGGCCTAGTAAGACGAAGAAAACAAAGAAGACAAAGAAGGATGAGGAAATACAGGATATAGACAACAGATCTATAAGGACCACATCTATTACACCCGAGCAATAAGGTAATGATGAAGACTTAGAGGAAGTCAAACAGAGGCCAGAAGACAAAGTAGAGATCATAAAGAAAAGGAAGGGCTCACCTCTAGAACCTTCCTCCCGAAAGAAATCGAAAGCACCCGTGACTAACATGAAGACCACGCTCACTCGAGATGACTTTAGTTTCCTCCTTGCAACTATGAATGAAGCCATAGAAGAGATAACAGAAAAACAGGAAGCCATGCAAGAGGCAATGTACAACAGAATTGAGAGCGAGCTCCAAAGAGTACAAAAAGCACTTCAGTCTAGTCGCACAGTCTCCACTGCGCCTCTGCCAGAAGGAACAATAGAAGAGGGAGATGAACCAGTTCAACTCCGCAAGATTTTTGCCAAAGTCAAAGACCGCCTTCAGAAAGCACATGAGGAAATCATCGAGCAGCTCCAAGCTGTGCAACAAGAGAAGTACGCTCTTCAAGAAAAATTTGAAGAAGACAGAGCAAAGATCTAAAAAGAGAAGGAACAACTGATCGTGAAGCAAATCGGGATTGATGAAACAGTCAACAGAGCATTTCACTCTGTGACTGGCTTGGAGAATAAAGCATAAGAACCCTTAGAATTCCAAGTGATGAATCTTACTGAAGTTATTCAAAAACTTCAACAAAGAGTCATAGATTTAGAGCTTCAGACCATACCATAGAATCTGCAAGAAGAGCGCGACCAACGAGAAATAACTGGTTGGAGCACAGTAGAAAGGATTAAGGCACTCAAGGAGGAATGCAAAAAATTAAGTAGCAGAAGTGCACAGATACATGAGAACCTAACCGAAAATCTAGAATTGCATAAATTGGAGTCACAACTCCAGGAGGCAAAGTACCAAGACGAGAAGCTACAGGGGTAACTGAAGGCCCTATCACCCATAGATAAATTGAAGTGGTCCCATGAGTAGCGTGTCCCACAACATCAAATCCATATGATCCAGAGCAAGGTCATGGAAGTAACTCAACAACTTCAACATTTGTAGGATAAGGCATGTCAGTTATTTATAGAGATTGAGACCCAAGGAACAGAGCTGAAACAAGTCGTGAATTCAACAAAGCAACATCTAGAAGGGCCTGTGAATGTCACACTCATCTAGGAGTTCATCGACCAAGAAGCAGTTGCAGTACAACAGGTCGAAGCAGCTCGAGCAAGCTCGAGGCGCTCGAAGTAGAATTGGTCAGACCTAAGTGACTCGGGATGAGTCACAGGTGAGTGTTGGGGGCCTGTTGGCCCTTAACCAAGTTTTGAGGAATACTTGATCATATTTGACCATTTTTTGGACTTTGATAGCCTATTGAAGATAGAGTGTCAAGTGAAGTAGAGATCACAGGATCTCGGCCCACTTTGGGTCCTTTTTGGGTTTTTGGGATAATGTAACGGGAAAGGGATGTCGGCCCATGGGTTTACCCACGTTTAGTCCCACTTTTGTAATATATAAATAAGTAGCTAAGTGATGTAAGAAAGAGAGGGGGGTTGATTAGAAGCTAAGTGCTAGATTCACATCTATGTGATTAACTTGCAAAGATGAGTGCAAGTGTTGTAAGTGATAAGTGCACAGATTGTAAGAAGGCTCTATGCTAGATCTACTCGGGGAAGGAGGATCTGGTGAGGTGCATGCAGATCTCCTGTCCTATGCAGAGTAAGGTTTTGATAGCTCTGTGTTGTAACCCGATTTACTAAAGCTAATAAAGAAGAAGAGTTGGTGGACGTAGCCCCAGGGTGGGGGTGAACCATGTAAATACTGTGTGCTATGCTTTGTGCTTATTCTTAAATGTTGTGCATTGCTAAGTGCTTAGATGACATTAGATAGATATATCCATGCTTTGTGCTTCTGAGATGTGAATGTATGCTAGATCTGATGTGTGTGAAGATGCTTAGTGCTGCTCTACAGGTCTGATCTACTTTACTGCTGCTAAGTGTTGAGATATCTTAGATCTAAATGAATACTGCGATGCTTTGTACTTTCTGTGATGTATAATAATGAATGCATATTAATGTATGCCCTATGTTTAGTACTTTCTAAGTGTTGTAATCACAGAGATGTGTCCTAGATAAGGTTGCAGACACCTGAGTCTTGCAACCACCCTGCCTCTACCTTGGGTGAGACTTCATATGCTTCGCAGGTGTTGCCAAAAGGGACCGTAGTTAGGGTTTTGTTGGTGAGTTGTTGTAGCGTTGAACCCTGGGTCTGCCCCTGTTCCAACAAAGACCACATTGTCCATCCGCTCCCGAGGCATAGTTTCATGAATTGAACCCCTTAATCCAAATGTTGCATTTCTTCTTATTGAAAAAAACACTAGTTCTTGAAATCGATGAATAAAGAAAATTTTGAGGCATGGGACCCAAGAGTGAGGGGTGTTCAAACTAAAATTCTATGCTAGGAATCCAACAAAGTTGACGTTTCCTCAATCCGAGTCTTAGTTTTTGTTTTATGCCCAGTTGCAAGTCACATCCCAAACCATTTCAAGGACTCTTTGCCAATACCTCCTTGGGGGATAAAAACCTAATGAAACAACATTTTTGAGTTTCGTGAGATACTGCAAGATTATTTAGGCATGGTCTAAGTGACCACTTTATCCATCTACTCTCGAGGCATGGTTTCATAATTTGGACCCCTTAATACAAATGTTGCATTACTTCTAACTTAGCAAAAACCTAGTTCTAAAAATCAATGAGTAAAGCAACTTCCGAGGCATGGAATCCGGGAGCGAGGGGTGAACTAGCTGAAATCCTATGTCAAGAATCCATCGAAGTCGACGATTCCTCAATCCGAGTCTCAATTTTAGCTTTATGTGCAGTTGCAAGCTTATTTAGGCATGGACTCTTGGCCAATACCTCATTGGGGCATAAAAACCTAATGGATCAACATTTTTGAGTTATGTGAGATGTTGCAAGCTTATTTAGGCATGGACTATATGACCACATTATCCATCCTCTCTCAAGGCACGTTTTCATAAATTGGACCCCTTAATCCAAATGTTGCATTGCTTCTAATCGAGAAAAACCTTAGTTCTTGAAATCAATGAGTAAAGGAAATTTATAGGCATGGCACCAGAGAGTGAGGGGTGATCTAGCTGAAATCCTATGCTAGGAATCCATCATAGTCGACAATTCCTCAATATGAGTCTTGGTTTTTTTTTTATGCGCAGTTGCAAGTCGCATCCCAAACTATTTCAGAGACTCTTGGCCAATACCTCCTTGGGGCATAAAAACCTAACGAATCAACATTTTTGAGTTATGTGAGCTGCTACAAGCTTGTTTAGGCATGGACTATGTGACCACATTATCCATTTTCTCCCGAGGCATGGTTTCATAAATTGTACCCCTTAATCCAAATGTTGCATTGCTTTAAAGTATTCAAGTTTGGGCACTCCATATGCACAAGAGCATGTCTAGAAGTGAATATTGTTTGACATAAACATGCAAATGATTTATTTGGAAGGATTGAAATTTGGATGTGGTCTATTTGAATAAGTTTCGAGAGCATCTTTATAATTACCTATAGACTAGTTAATTCTCAAAGGACCTTTGAAGCATATTATAGTGCCAAAATGTCCTAGAAAAAAATTCATTTGTGAAATATAAGAGAAGAAGATACATAGAACAGTTAAATCTCAAAGGATATTCGAGGTAAACATAATAGTATATAGAAAAAAATGGAGAGGGTTGGCACTTACGGTTATGTAATAGAATTTACAGTTGATAGTTAAATTGTATAACACTTTTTTTTTATGATTTTTACTAGGTTTATTGGAATTGTTGCATGTTTTACATCATTGGAATGCCATCTTATTTGTAACTTATTTGAAATTTTATTATGGTATGTTCACTTTGATATGATGTAATATGATTATGGTTTCTTTTCATATGTTGTAATATTAGAAATATAACATAAATATTAATTATTGTATGAAATAAATAATAACTTTTCATTTTGATTTTTTTTTTTTGTAGAACACGGGTCTCCCAAAAAATCCAGTTGATCCTCATGAGATAGATCCAGATTATAATGGGTCTGATACAAACATGGGAGATGATTATGATGAGGTAGATGCAAAAGACACCAAGGTGGAAAACGATGATGATTATGATAGTGATGATGATGATGATCCACTTGTTGGTAGTAGCCAATGACATTGATCATATATAATCCATTATGGATCATTGTTGATATATTGTTATGATGCTTCTTTTCATGTTTATTGTCATATGTATCATTTTCACATGCAATACCATATTATTGAGTTGTATCATTTTGACATGTATCATTTTGTCTTATATCATTTGGACATGTATCATCTTAACTTGTATCATTTTGACATGTATCATTTTGAGTTACATCATTTATCATTTTCACTTATATCATTTAGACATTTATCATTTTGACTTATGTCGATTGTTGGCCATGTATCATTTTGACATGTTATTGATACACTGGCATATTTGACTTTCACTTTTTTTAGTTATATATGATTATGATATATATTGGAAGCGGTTGATGATTTTTGAATGGATATTTATTACATGTGATGTCTTTACTTTACTACTCAGGATGGATGTTTTCAAATTCAATTAAGTTTCTTCATTAATGATATGCCATAAATTTGAAATGTGATATCTGTTTTTTTTAAGATCTCCAGAAATGTTATGATATACATTTCAAATGAGATATCTGTTTATTTTAAGATATAATTCGTTTGAAATGATACTTATCTAATATTGGTATATTTGACTCACTTGTTTCAACTATAGATGATGATCATGTCATAATCAAAATCTTGTTATTTTATATATAATCATTATACACCATTTTGCCACCCTTTGCTAAGTGTCGCAAAGTGTTGCACTTCATTTTTCTAAGTGTCACACTTCACTCTGCTCGGTGTCATTAGTGTCGCAAATTCCATGGTCCATTATACTAAGTGGGGTGCATTATTTGTCACACTTTCACTAAGAGTCACCACCTCAAAACCATGCATGAATGATCCATTACATCTCCTTTAGCATCAAGAACAAGAAGACACCTTTTAAACCCTACAGATCTAGCCTTGTCTACCCAATCCTGGCTCTGTTTGACCATGGATGCCCCCTTTCCATGTAGGGAGAGCGTGCATACTCCTATTATAATGCTAGGGGGTGCCCTATATTCCCTATACACCACCCTAGGGGAGCATCCATGCAGATTTGGTCAAAATCCATGAATCTAGGGGGAATCTTCGAGGAAGTTCTGGATGGTTCTGTGTTTGTTTTCTTGTTTGCATAAATATATGATTCAAGACTCATTCCATTCTATCTTAGAGAAATAATAACCATGAAGATAACTCAAATCCTAACCTAATTCACCTTATACTCAACTACACTCCTGATTTATCTTAGTGGTTAGCCCTTGCTACATCTATATAACCAAGCCATTTCAGAGTGAGAGGGGATGGGAAGAGAAGCATACCAAAATTATGATCGTGTCAAGGAGTATCAAACCTTTGTTTATGTGAAGAATTTGAGTTGGATTCATTTTCAAGGGTTGAAAAAAGAAGCTTGGAGGATTGCAGCATCATCAGGTTGTAAACTTCTTGTTTTTCATCAAGTATAAGAACTCGGCCTATTTCTCTTAGACTTTCTTGTTCATTTCTTGTCTATTTGATTACTCGGTGTAAGTTATCAAGTTGGTAGGTTTTATATTACCTAAGCATATATAGTAGTAGGAGAAGGTTCCTTTATTCTTGCAGGATTAACTTTATGAGGAAGTTGCTTGGTTTGGAGCTCACTTACTGGAGCAGCGAGGACAAACGTCAGAAACCATGTACACATACTTCTTATCATTCTCTTTCAACCCTACCAAAAGAAAATAAAATAGTTAGCTAGGAGGATGTTAGTGTCCATTTGTTAAATGTTGTCTCACTTGTAGGAAACCCAAGTGAGGGGAACTCAACTTGTCCGTAGGGGGAGAATTATCACCACAGTAAATTGGCGATCGTATTGGGGATAACCATGTAGTTATTCTTAGTTTTATATCCCTTTTAATCCTTTAAATTTGTATACTCTTTTCTTATTTTTCTTTGGCACCCTTTTTCTCATTGAATCCCTGACTTTTCCTAATAAATTTTGTCAAATTTGAGCCTTCAGGACCTCTGCAGAGCGTCCATTACCCCTTGGATGCCCCCTGTATAAATACCACAAATTGTACTATATGCTTGTTTCTAGGCCATTTAGGAGCATCCATCACCCCTTGGACTCCTTGTTTTCCATTCTGGAGGAGCATCCTCCTGTAGCAGACTAGTTTTTGAGCCCTGTTTTCTGCTTTTTCTCAGATTTTGCTCAGTTTCTCTGTGATTGTTTAAGGTTATTTATTGAGTCTCTGTGATCAGATCCAAATGGTTGGATGAGCTTCATCATCCATTTTATTAAGAGGCTTTAGTTTCTTTATTTCTCATCCTTTTTTCAGCTTGCTTGTGTGTTTGAGCTTACCTAGTCTTCCAACCCAAAGACTCCTAGTTTGTCTCTTACTTTTCTTGCTTGAGAACTTGATATTATCAATCATTTTCATTTCCTTATTTTGAGTTTTCATAGAATGATTGGTTCGAATCCCTTCCATCTTCATTGAAACGTCTCTCTTTTTCGGATGATTAGGAATCTCTCATCTACCACAACCTCATTTTTGTTGCTCATGTTCTGAGAGATTTTCATGAGTGTTTGTCTTCATTCTCCTTTGAATATTTGAGTCCTTGATTGAAAATTTTTTCTCACACTTGTTTTCTTTCAATTATCATATTTTTGAGTGCACTTTGTTTAATTTGTTTTTTCCCTCATATTTCTTTGTGTCACACATAGATCTCTTTCATCTCTCTTGAAAGTTCATAAGCGAAAAAGTTTGCATATCTCTTTTCATACATTATCAAACAAAGAAAACTTTTGCATTCCTTAGGAATTTGCTTTGGTACACATTTGGAAGAAGAGCTAGTTTTGCATGTGCATTTTGGTTTTCGGAAACAATTTCTTGGATGTTTGGCATCATATTGATCCCTGAAATCGAAAGTTGCATTGCTTTGAGTTCTTGCTTGTGATAAGAAGAATATAACTCTTCTCCTTCGCATACATAGAATTCATCGAAAAAAACGAACTACATCTCATTCTTTTGCATTCTATTAGAGTTGATTCTTTCACACATCATCAGTTTCATCTCCGTGAACCCTTTGAGTAAAAATCCATTAAAATCGACCATGCACTAATAAAATCAAATAGAACATTTTTTGGTTTCAACACACCAACAATAGCATAGGATTAGGGTCTTTGGACTAGGTAAAGTGAGTAAATTGTCCAAGACTACTAAACAAACTATAGAACACTAGAGATTATACAAATCCAAATTTCATATAAGCGTATTCGGGAACCCCCTCTCACATAGGGGATAAACACGAGGTCGCATGTGGAAGATAATCAAATATTACCCCTCCAAATATTGACCAATCGTAGCGGACATAACATATATTGGGATTTTTTCTTGAGAAACAACTAGTTTCATTTGGTATCAGTGCTTTGTGAATCCCAAATCCATTTGGGGTCCTCAGGAGTCTTACTGGTCCACTTGTCTTTAGTTCTCTTGAAGAGCTTTAGACTTTGATATCTTGCCTATACGTTCGATCCCAACTGTCAATTGTACCCACACAGAGGCTGACTGTGAGTTGGTAACCTTAGTGTCCTTTCCTAGGTATCTACAAAGGTGATTTTGGGGGGATTTCCCATGGTACCTCGAGCAGACATCATATCACACTCTTAGTACCCTTGAAGGGTGATCCCACGAAAGAGAGGATTGCTTGCACTGAGAAGGGTTGTTATGTCGAGGTCAGGGTAAATTCTTCTCATTTCTTTGTTAACAAATTGACATCCCATCTTCAGAATATCCTTAAACCTACTATTGCTTGGTTGATTTCTTTTAGTCTTCTTAGGGGCATGTTTCTTTGACTTTCATAGTCGACCTTAGGATAAGATATTTCATGATATACAAGGTATGGAATTGGACGTTCTAGAACCTCAACCCAATGCTTATTATGAATGAATGATCAAATATACAACTTATGATACCAAGAGCATAGCTCTTGGAAGTGACCATCACATGGAAGAATTGATGACAACCTTCATAGAAAGTGTTGCATCTTACATGAATCCTCTTTTTATTGATCCACCTGGCCCACCACTCGTCGATCCACCATCCATGAGATATGTCGATACTTTTTCTTCTTATAGATTTTTTCTCAATTCCACCATTACATCATCTTTTGGCGTGAACTCGTCATCTTTTGGTTTTCCTGAATGACTTGGAAATCTGCCTTTTTCCAGAACCTTTCTAGTTGATATTGCTGGTGCTTCTTCTTTACCAGAAACATAATTGACCTTGGTAATCCTAACTCAACCACTTGTGCATACATATTCCTTTTCACATGGGTCAGGTAATATTTCAGCTTCACTATTTCCACACATGCACAAAGCAAGTGATTTACTTGGTCTTTCCATTAGTCAGATAGATGATAGTCAAGTCATTCATACAACCATGGTTCCAGAAGATACTTAGCCTCCATCTCGACCATCGCATATTAGTACACCCTAAATTGGAGGTCAATATTCAATGGGAGGCCAACATTCATCTGGGGGGAAACCTTCAGCTACAGGGAAAATTTTTACTGGGGGGAAACCTACATGGTTGCAATATCAACCTCCCATGGAGTACTCCACTCATGATATTCCTTCTATCCCTACTACCACTGGAATTTATCCTGAACATACATTTCCAAGAACTGCTAACCCTTTGTGGGGTCAACCCAACTCGATGGACATTCCTCCACAAGGAACGTTTCCCTTTCAATCTGTAAACCCATGATTCTGACATAATAGTCCCTTCAACCACCATATATGGGGGACCATCAGGTCAATTTCAGTACGTATGAGTTCCATCTGTTCAGTCACAATATATGGGTGGACAACTAGGACAACTTCATTATATGGGAAGACAATCATGACAACCCCCTTACATGGGTGGACAACCAAAGAAACCACCATATATGGGAGGACCATCTAGCTATGCCATCTCATCGCAACCCGGATACGGTCCCACTAGTGTTCCAATGCCATTTTATTACCACCATTATCCACAGGACCATCGAAATATTCCATTTTATTACTCTGTGATGGATGACTCCATATGTCTTAGACTTTTTCAGAGAACACTTACATGTGTCATAGAGAAATGGTATACTGAGTTGTCGCGTAAATCCTTTGTTGACTTTAACTCTCTTGCCATGGTTTTTCTGACACATTTTTAGTTTTCTATACGATATGAGACCGGTACCGAGATTTTGACCTCACTCCAACAATCCTTTTCCACCCACACATCCAATCATATTCATGAGTGGAGATGACGAAGATGGTTGATTAAAGCTCCCATCTTGGACCATATCCTCACAAATGAGTTTATAAAGTCACTCTTGCCTCCCATCACTCATGATGTTTCTATGGGAAACATTGTTACTAAGGAGCATGCTATCAACCGTGCATAATATTTGTACTTGGTTCACTCCCAATCCAACACGCCTTACAATCTGGTCCCTAATGCTCCTCGTCCATCGAACGATCCAACAAAACCTGCTCCAGAACCAAGTTTCATTTCGGATGCCAAAACTACTTCTGCTCCTACTCAAACCTTCGAGGTGAATGTGGTCCAATCCTCTTCATCTCAACAACCAGAAGGTAAGAATAAAAACAAGGGTAAATCCAAGAAATATTCTAACCAATAGGATAATCCTTACTCTGTTGATACTCAACTGAATAGGAAGCCTAAGTTTCCTTGTATGATTTATGAGGAAGACCACTAGACAAAATACTTCCCTCATTTCAAGGTTGTCACTAAATTTATAAAGGGTACCTGCCAATCGGTTCAACAACAAAAAATGGTTGTGCAAAATCCTGCCCCTCCGCAAGGGGGAAATGCAGGTTATTCCCACCATGGGGATGCTTCCACAAGTGCTTCTTAGGTGTACATATTTAAAAAGGTCAATGTGACAACTCAAACAAACACTTATGACACTCCTCCAAGTGATCAGACTAAGGGAATGATTGTCGATCAACCCTCCACATCCACTCCTCCTCCATTTTCCAATCCACTTCATATTGAGAAGCCAACCTCTGACACAATGTTGCACCCGCCCAAGAGCGTAATTCAAAAAGAGACATTTAATCCAAATGCCCG